>JALMQS010000092.1:833903-912839 GCA_024734495.1 Forficula auricularia | reverse complement strand
TCACCTCTCTATAACACTTATATCGCTTCTCAATTGCTTATAGCTACTTTTTATATCACTCTTACATTGCCATATCATATTTTCTAAATTTTGAAATTTGGCTTCACCTCCTATAACATTTATATCGCTTCTCAATTGCTTATAGCTACTTTTTATATCACTTTACATTGCCATATCATATTTTCTAAATTTGAAATTTGGCTACACTCTTAACATTTATATCGTTTCTCAATTGCTTATAGCTACTTTTTATATCACTCATATTGCCATATCACATTTCTAAATTTTGAAATTTGACTACTTTATAACATTTATATCGTTTCTCAATTGCTTATAGCTACTTTTTATATCACTCTTACATTGCCATGATCGATATTTTCTAAATTTTTGAAAATTTGGCTTCGCCTCTTTATAACATTTATATCGTTTCTCAATTGCTTATAGCTACTTTTTATATCACTCTTACATTGCCATATCATCTTTTTCTAAATTTTGAAATTTGGCTTCACCTCTTACTTACATTTATATCGTTTCTCGGATTGCTTCTAGCTTTACTTTTTATATCACTCTAATACATTGCCATATCATATTTTCTAAATTTTGAAATTTGGCTTCATATACTCTATCCCACTTATATCTGCTTCTCCAATTGCTTATAGCTACTTTTTATATCACTCATACATTGCCATATCATATTTTCTAAATTTTGAAATTTGGCTTCACCTCTTATAACATTTATATCGTTTCTCAATTGCTTATAGCTACTTTTTATATCACTCTTACATTGCCATATCATCTTTTCTAAATTTTGAAATTTGGCTTCACTCTCTTACTTACATTTATATCGTTTCTCGGATTGCTTCTAGCTTTACTTTTTATATCACTCTAATACATTGCCATATCATCTTTTCTAAATTTTGAAATTTGGCTACATACACTCTATCCCATTTATATCTGTTTCTCCAATTGCTTATAGCTACTTTTTATATCACTCTTACATTGCCATATCATATTTTCTAAATTTTGAAATTTG
Organism: Forficula auricularia; assembly: GCA_024734495.1. Classification (NCBI taxonomy): domain Eukaryota; kingdom Metazoa; phylum Arthropoda; class Insecta; order Dermaptera; family Forficulidae; genus Forficula; species Forficula auricularia. Next base: position 911,806 of record JALMQS010000092.1, on the reverse strand, counting down.
GCTTCACCTCTTATAACATTTATATCGTTTCTCAATTGCTTATAGCTACTTTTTATATCACTCTTACATTGCCATATCATCTTTTCTAAATTTTGAAATTTGGCTTCACCTCTTACTTACATTTATATCGTTTCTCGGATTGCTTCTAGCTTTACTTTTTATATCACTCTAATACATTGCCATATATCATATTTTCTAAATTTTGAAATTTGGCTTCATATACTCTTCCAACACTTATATCTGCTTCTCCAATTTGCTTATAGCTACTTTTTATATCACTCATACATTGCCATATCATATTTTCTAAATTTTGAAATTTGGCTTCACCTCTTATAACATTTATATCGTTTCTCAATTGCTTATAGCTACTTTTATATCACTCTTACATTGCCATATCATATTTTCTAAATTTTGAAATTTGGCTTCACCTCTTATAACATTTATATCGCTTCTCAATTGCTTATAGCTACTTTTTATATCCCTCTTACATTGCCATATCATATTTTCTAAATTTTGAAATTTGGCTTCAACTCTTATAACACTTATATCGCTTCTCAATTGCTTATAGCTACTTTTTATATCACTCATACATTGCCTTATCATATTTTCTAAATTTTGAATTTTGGCTTGTGGGAGGGCATGGTATAAGTCGGTACTTACATTTTGATCCCACTGGTTTGTTCGTAGGTGATTTGTTTCTGTTGGTTTCTGGCAGATCCCAGAGTCAGCTTGTCGATCACTGGCCAAGGTTCGCTCGCTCGCTGTGTTAATTTTTTCTCCGCTCATTTTAAGAAATTGCAAAGAAAAACAAATCAGCAAAATTAGGTAGAAAAAGAAAAATACGAAATTATAAAATTTAGAAAGGAAAAAAATGTATAGAATTCACACAGAAAGAGAGAACAACACAAAACAGAAGATGAATCTCCCACTTACACCTCTATTATTATTGAAAACGGGTTGAATTTATTTTATATGGGAAAATTAAAATATTATTATTTTTTTTTGAAATTAAGCATCGAGAGAGTTATTCTAGTATCTGCTTTGCATTTGCACGCCTATTCAATTCCACGGACCTCCACCATTTAATAGGTTTAATGATGTTTTGATTGTTCTTTTTTGAATTTATTTGGTTGGCGGGTGTAAACTCAGGGTTAACTCTCTTGGTGCTTATTTTCTGAAATTATATCTACTGACTTTACTATTAATTGTTTACTATGAAATAAAAAAAATATAAAAAATGGATTACTGAAATTGCTTATTTAAAAATTATAATAAAAAGGGAACAAAGGAAATTGGATTGGCAAGCAGGAATTATTAATTCTCAATAATAATAGAGATCATGTTGTAATTATGTATTATTGATAATGCGAATTTATTCAACCGCTGCTTGAAATCAGCAGATATATATAGTTGTTATAGAGAAAATACAAGATGGTGATTATACTCTTGGTAGTGTTGGCGGTAGGACCCTGACTTGCGATTTGCTGGATTGCAAGAATTCCTCTCGTGATGACCTGTCCCTTTGATAGCGACCTTGGTGATGACGGCTGCAGGACTGAGATAGGCGTCCTCGATAAATGTGTGTATCGATATATGTTATCGATGACAATCCTATTGATATTTGTGCTGGACGTATATTTAGAGAGGTGTCTCCTGAATCACCACCTAGGAGTTGTATTGTGGACTTGAAAAATAGAGAAATGGTGATCTTCAACAGTTTCCTCAGTTGTCTTCTTGGTATCTAGTGAGATCTGATCAAGGACTCTTATTTCTTTAAAGAGCTCCTCGTGAGATGTACTATGATGATTTATCATCCAAGACTGTCCTGGTTCTTTTATATGTATATCTAGAGGTGTGTTCAAGGACTCTCCTGGTTGTTGTAATGATGTGTGCCTCTAGAGGTGTCATCAACGACTGTCCGAGCGGTCCCCCACCGTCAGTATTTCTCCTCTTAACTTCTCCTGTTTCCTTCAAGCGGCGGTTTTCAAACTCTTCATATCACTATTTGTTTTTTTTATTTCAAAAGGATAATACATAAATAATTCCTAGAGGTTCATCCCGTCCGCATTGCATTCCCCTCTCTGCTCGAATTCAAACATCAATTCTATCAAAAATTACATTAAGTTACCTTTCTTTCTCTTTTACAATTTATTTTTAATGAAATCTATAATTAACTATAATTGAACAAATACTAATTTTATCCTTCTTTTTCTCTAATCTGCCTCCCTTTGCAACTTCTTATTACAATATGTCATTGGAGGTATTGACAAACTAAGATACAAATATATAAATAAATATATAAACAAATAGGCGTTTGCTCGTTTAATAAGAGTAGATAGATAGATTTAAAAATAATAAAGTAGAATATCGTCGTTTTATCTATTAATATTTAAAATATACTCATCTTTTTACTTTATCCAATGCGAAGCATGGGTAAAGTATTGTAATCGCTCTCGCGCCAAGCGGGACTTCAAAGGGTCCTCAGGTAAAGACTACGGAACCCATGGACTCAATTAAGGTCACAAATTGAAGTATTCAATTAGGTTGAATTTTAGCACGTGACGATTTTGCCAAAAATTACCAGGGATCTCGTCGAGAGGCCAAAAAGTGCCATTTTTTTGGAAGTGCGTGGGGATGGATGGATGATGTTATCGTTTTTTTCGTCCACGATTTTTTCCACACCTTTGCACCGATTGAAATAAAATTAAAAACCTACCATTAGTTTAACAAAATGAAGCGCTGATTAGTTTTTGGTGCATATCGGCCCACAAACATTAGTACTTTATTTCAGTACTTTTTAGTTTTTTCTAAATATCTTGAAAATGAATTAACCAATTTTAATGAAATTTAATATCCTAATTAAGTATCTTGGGGACAACAAAAAAGGTTTAATAAAGTTTTTAGTAAAATAATATTTTAAAGTACTTTACTCTAGAATAATATAGTAATACATTGGATAAAGTTTAGCAACGATCCGTTGCAGTTTATTTTTTTTTTGTACCCCTTTATTTGCTGACTGGGGGTCTTGATGAAGATCCTTGTATATTCTATAATTAAATTTCCCTAAATTAATGTTTACTTCTCACTTACATCTCTCTATATCTATACATTTAAATTCGAATTAAATTTTTTTTATCATTCCTCTGGAATGTTTTAAATCAATAGAGAGAGCTCGGTGAAAGCTTGAGTAAAAAAAAATAAACGTTATTTTCTCTTTCGTGTAACATTTGACAGGTTTGGAACAAACATTCCCTTCTCGACCCCGCCCCATCCGTTGAAGGTGATGCAAAATTTTGTGACCGCGCCCTTTTCTTAGGTCAGTTGAAAATGTTACACATTTCAAAAGAGTTTAATTATTATTATCATTAATCCCTTTTAAGTAGATTTAAGCGAATATACTATTCGAGGGGTGAACTGCGGCCTAATATCGTGTACACAAATTTCCACTTTCACTTTCATTTCCAAATAGAAGACAATAGATGAAGGGGCATTATCTAATGAATTCCAAAATAATTCAACATAATTCCAAAAACGCTGTACACCTAATTCCGATCGCGGTTCACCCCTCGATGATAACCATTTGTTGTTTTTTCTTTGGATTTTTAAATGCAGTAGGTATGCAAAAAGGTTGTAATCATACAGAAGAAATTGGAGTTTTTGATTAGTTTTTTTGAACAATTAAATACTAAAATATATAAATAAATAAATAAAATAAACGTGTTTCAGCTTTTTTCGCATATATAGGTTGTGTAGCTGTTCGATTAATAAAACTGTGTCAGTTACAAAGCAGAGACGACAAGTAAAAGTTCAACATCATCAATCTATTAAATGAGTCGAGAATGATATTACAACTTCGATTGAAACGCATGTTTTCAATTCACAGTCCCTCTATATTTTTATTGATTTCACATTTTTAGTTGAAATTATTTTCTAAAACTTGATTTTTACGCATTAAATTATTGTTATTATGGTTTGATAGGCCTCCACCACTCTCTCATTATTAAGATCCTACGATATGGTAACTAGTAATCCGTGATATACATAATAATGCGTAAAAGCCAAGTTTTAGGAAAATAATTTCAACTAAAAATGTGAAATCAACAAAAAATATAGAAGGACATGTGAAATGAAAAACATGCGTTTTAATTGAAGTTACTAATATATTCTAGAACTTATTTAATAAATTGATGATGTTGAACTTGGCAGCACATTAGATCTCACTACTTTTTTTGGCAAACGGATTTTATTAATCGAACTTGGCCTTTTTTTACACAAAGTGTTTTTGTTGAGATTTCACTTTTTTTGTAAGTTGGATTTATCCTATAAATTTAACTCCTTCATTTCGGGCCTTGAAGAAGGAAAAGTTTGGATTTTTCAATTTCCTCCTTTATTAATGTGTCAAGCTATACCAGTATGCCAAATTTCAGCATTCTAGGTTCATTGAATTTTAGTATATGTTAATTAAGTCTATAACTTTCACCCCTTCATTTTAGGTCCTGAAGAAGGGAAAGTTTCGATTTTTGGATTTTTCTCATTTATTGTACCCCAAACTCTACCTGCCTGCCAAATTTCAGCACATTCTAGGGTTAGCGGAAGTACTCTAGAATTTTGATGAGTGAATGAGTGAGTCAGTCAGTCAGTGAGTGAGTGACGAAAAAGCCTATCTTTGGCTTCTTGTAACTTGGATGGTATAAACAGTAGAAATATGAAATTTTGTAATTTAGTTAAGCTTATGTACCAGTATTCTGGAAAAAATTAGCTATGTAGATGTTTCCATTACGAAGTTACAGAGGCGAAAATAATCCAATCTTTTTCGGACAAATTCTAAGATTTCTACTAAAATTTGTCCGAAAAGATTGATTTAATTCTTTCTCTTTTAGATATATTAATAGTTAAAATGCCGCTATTTGAACTAGAGAGAGAGATTCTACATCAAATGAATATACTCATCTTCTAGTCAGGAATATAAATACATATAAATAAAAATCTTTCAAGTTTCTATCATTTCTTGTCGTAATTACGTATTATTCCATTTAAATGCCCAACTATTAAATTGAACTATTCCACTATTTTACTCAAATAACAATATTTCCATAATTTACTTATTGAGCTTGGATCCAATAGCGGCATCTTAACTACTACTATATCAAGAGTTGCTCTAAAAATATGAGAATACTTAAAATACGTATATCATTTATCCATAATTAACTTTACCATCTATTCATATCAAATATAATTTCTTAACTATAAATATATCGTTTTTTCTGCTGCTACAAATTTCATTCGGTTTATTGAAACGAAAATAAGTTTATACATACTGTTAAATAAGTTCAAAAACTTCAACATTTTTTTGAATTAAATTCCAATAGGTACGTACCTTGATCAATGACAAAGCAGTTGCTCTGTCCAATGCTCGCCATTCACACTCCAAGACAGACTGTCTCCATCAATACAATAATATATAGTATGGCTGATATCATTTAGCACGGTCTAAATAGTTATACATAATCAAAATACAATTAGCACATTGCTGATTTGTAAGCCCAGTGGTTAACTACCCACCCACCGTCTCGCTGAATATATCAATTGGGCCGGCAATATCTGCTTCGGGAGTACCTACATAAGCATCAATTGTACAGCTCAATAATTTGCAAGTATCCTTTTAAACAAGTGGACAAAGGCTGTCTATAAAATTTAAAAATGTTGTAATTTTCAGTATTAGTCCAGTCATTTGGTTCTAAATAAAAATAATTTTTAAGAAAAAAATAAAAACCGACTTCAAAAAATTAAATGCAACAAATAAAATACACTAAAAGGTATAAAATAATTATTATCTTATTTAGTTACAACTAAACGACGAAATATTAACATGAAATTACTTTTTGAAGTCGGTACCAAACAAACTATACCTATAAGCGAGCGTACCCGCCAAACGTACTAAGTAAGATCCGTCGAGTGCGATTCATAAAAGGTATATGTTTGGCACCGACTTCAAAAAGTAATTTCATGTTAATATTTCGTCGTTTAGTTGTAACTAAATAAGATAATAATTATTTTATACCTTTTAGTGTATTTTATTTGTGGCATTTAATTTTTTTGAAGTCGGTTTTTATTTTTTTCTTAAAAATTATTTTTATTTTTCTCTTTTTAGTGATGTTATTAATAGTGATCACTATCATCAGAACTTGACCAAATTAATATGACACCATCCCTAAGATACCCCTTTCCAATAAAAAAGAATCATCGAAATCGGCTCATAAACAAAGAGGTTAGGCCTGAACAAACCTAACAAAAAAGGTCTAATACCTATGAAAAAATGGGACCAATCGGAAAGTAGACTGAACCCAATGCAAATTTTTTTCAAAATCAGTTCACAATTGGCGGAGATATGAGGTAACATAGGCACAAAAGAAAAAAAAAAATTCAGTCGAATAGAGAACCTCCTCCTTTTTTGAAGTCGGTTAAAAAGAGGTTACCTGGAAAGTTTTCCAGGAGTTTTGAAAATGTGTAATTATATAGATTTCGATGTGTTCTTTCCGAATTTCAACTTTGTCACCTCGTATCTTTGCCGTTTGCGCCGCCATATTGAAAAAATGGCGCCTAAAAGCAGTTTTTTGACAATATCTCCTTTCCGACTCATTTCACGATAAAAACATTTTTATACAAAATAAGACTAGAAAAAATTTTCTACACTTTATGTGATGACCTTTTTTTTGCAAAATTAATAGTTTTGGCGTACGAGCGCCCCAAACCATTATATACACGTGACATTTGATTTTAACTGATTACATTTAAGAATAATAAAAAATCGCAGTTTTTTCCTTTATAAAATGGAAACTACTCATTCTAGAAACCTGAATCTTATCACATTGTCTAGGAAATTTTGTTGAATTGAAAGTTAGCTTGGACCACTTTTTGTTAAAACTCTTAGATTTAAAGATATCCAGCATTATTCATGACGCTTTTGGAGGGGCCGGATCATATCCTGTCAAGAAAATTTTGGATATATATATATATCTAATAGTTTTATCAAAAAAGTAGTCCTAGTAAACGTTTAAGTAAATAAAATTTCCTAGAGAATGAGATAGATATTCAAGTTTCTAGACTGAGTTGTTTTTATTTTATGAAGGAAAAAACTGCGATTTTTTGCAAAGAATTGCAGTTTTCACTTAAACCTCATTGCGGCACGGAATACTATTATTCTGTCTATAACGAAGTTTTAATATCATTATAAACACTTATTTTCATTGTTGTGACTTTTCAAATTAATAAATATGTATTTAATAATTAATTATTTTATCATTATTATTTGATAATTTAGTTGAATAATTGTTAAAAATGATTATTAGAATTTTTTTGAGATCTAATTGATATAATATTATTTATTTGATGTCGTATAAAAAATACTTAATAAAAGTTGTTCAGTTTTTTTTTGTAGATTCCGAATATGTACAGAAATATATAGGTTTCTATTTAAAAAACAAAAGTTGACCTTGAAATACCCATGGAAGCCTGTTCTAGGTCAACAAACAATAGCGTAGTTAAATTTCCCCCTGATATAAATAAACTTTTATTTGAAACTTTTTTCATATAGTGCACTGCTTTTGAGTTATAAGACTGTCTCAAGATAAAAAACTCACCCGGTATATACAGATATATAATTTCGATATATTTATGTGTGTATGTTTATTTGCATCAAGCAGAGGACAACCTCTTTGTTTCTCTTTGTGAAATGTTTATAACTCAAAAACTATGAGACCTTTATTTCAAAAAAATATTTAGGTTCTGGACTGTCTTAAATTGTCCTATCCCCTGTTCACGGTTTATCGTTGTGATACGGGACGCCCTGTATAAATATTTATATTCGTTATATCGTATTTTACGTTCTCGCTATCGGAATCCAGGTAAAAAAATAAATCGCCTTCAAAGAGAATCGAATATAAAAAGTATTACTTGTAGTATAAAAGGGAATAAAGGTTATATACTTTCGATTTATCAACCGATGGGATGTTCCTCTTTAAATGGGATCCACTTTTAGAAAGATTGGTAAACTTATATTGTGTCCATAGATCTATATAATCTCTCTAATTTGAGTTATTTTCCGACCTATATATACAAAAAAAACCAACCTTATACTAATAGAGTAATAAAATGGATGATGATCGAGGGGGGATTTTCATTTCCTCAATTGTGAGACACGCCCACCTCCTTGTCTGTCGTCTGTCTGTCTGTTGGCCATCCATCCCTTTCACTCGATTTTATTTATTGGAGTCTAACCGTTGGCATTTGTATTCGAATAAACCCTCTATCTATGAATAATCCAAAGTTCAATGTTATTTACTTGCTTGTTCGGTGCAAGTGGCGTAAACATGCTCGTAAAATGCCCAAAAATTATATTTTGACAATTTCATTATGAAATAATTTAATTTATTATTATACACTACGGTGAAAAAATCGATCCACCAAAAAAAGCTTTATTAAATAGCAACATTATTTTTAAAATTTTTACAAATAACCATATAATTTGTTCTATTAACTCTTAAACTAACATATTCAATAAATTTTGTTGATAGTTTTTGAATATTATGAAAAAAAAAAAAATATGTAAAATTAAAATAAAAGATACAATTACAAATTATCCTACTTCTCAATATCACTTTACATTTAAATAAAGTTTTAATAAAAGATCAAATTCCATTTGAAATATCAATAAAATGAAAATTTTGAATCAATGAATCATTGATAGAAAAATAAAATATACAAAATGGATATTTTTGAAGTTCAACCAGTTCAAATTGTGTGCCTAATTAATCAATGCAATGGTTAAGTCAATCGACAAGTGGCAAGTACACTTGCAATAAGTAATAATTTCTAGTTTTAAAAAAATTAAAAATAAATTACTAATTAGTAAAGTTTTTATTGGTGGCTAGATTTTTTTGCACCGCAGTATATTTCAAATGGATCTAGAGACACGTTTTTTATTAATAAATTTTAATTTTACCATATTTTGAAGAGGTATAAAAAATGAACAAATTAAACTAGAAAAAAACTCAATATATTTTTGAAAAGAATATAAAATAATTTTTTTTAGTATTGTATTCGTGCATAAAAAAGTGGTTTTTTTCCTTCTTTTTTTTTCATAAAATCTCAAAAACAGCCGAAACTATTTTGATTAAAAAAATTGAGCAAAACCTTGGCATTTTGCTCTACAAAAAGCTCTAATAAGTGAACATCGAAAAAATTATATTTTTCGAGATAATATTTGTTTTGTCAAAATGTCTGTTAACCCGGTTGTCTGGTTGTCCCCGTTAGTCTGTGCGTTACCAAATTTTTGTGGACGAGCTAGCTCAAAAACTAGTTTAAATTTCGAAACCAAATTTCACTCGTAGTTTTGGTCGATTGAGATTAAATGCTGATTAGATTTTGGTGCATATCGACCCAAAATTATGGGGTGTGGAGGAGGTGTTAAAAATTAAAAATCTAGGCCATTTGAGCAAACTCAAGCAAATTTTGTATACATAATCAGTGGATTCCCAGAAGTCTAAAAATGCAAAAATTAACCGCCCAAAGAGGGGAGTGTAGGGTCAAAAAATGAAAATCTTGACCATTTACCAAACTCAACCAAATTTTGTATACATAATTAATGGACCCCCAGAAGTCTAAAAATGCAAAAAATAACGGCCCAAAATGGGGGGGGGGTTGTATGGAAAAAATGAAAAATCTAGGTTCTTGTACCAAACTCAACCAAATTTTGTATACATAATCAGTAGGCCCCCAGGAGTCTGAAAATGCAAAAACAAACTCCCCACTTACATGATTATAAATAATTTTATTAAATATTAAATATAATGAGGGGCCAGGTTGTATGGTAAAAGTCAAGTGGATGGCCACTTCAGAACACCTCAGCTTATTTTAATGTGTTTTAAACATTATCAGACAAAAAAGGGAGGAGGTTCAAAAATGAAAATTCTAGCCCTTTTCGGCCAAACTAAACTAAATTTTGAATACATATTCTGTGGGCCCCTAGAAGGCTAGAAATGCAAAAAACTAACCAGATTTTCCATACATAGTTTGGTCGAAAGGGCTAGAATTTTTAATTTTTTACGTCCTCTCTTTATAATCAATCGATTTATTTATTAAAGACTCCAGTCTCTTAGCAGATAGTTACTCTGGGGTCTAGAAAAATAGACCAGTTAAATTGTGCTCAAAAGTGTCATTTGCGGGAATGTTTGAGGTATTTTATATTTCTTACACCCTAAATGTTTTTTAGTGTGCTGAAACCGTATCTGAGGTTTTTGAATATTGGAAAAATACAAAAAAGATAAAAATCTCATTTTTTGACGGTTTTTTAGTTATAACTCGAAAACTATCAACTTTTAATTAATAAAGTGGAAAAATATGGTTTTTTGCGGAAACAGTCAATCTACGCCAATATTCAACTAACAGTTCGTCGGAGAAAAAATCTAATTGATGAAATTTCTAGAAATCTTATTTACTTTCATTTTGAATAGGAAGGTTATTTACGAAAAGTTGATAGTTTTCGAGTTATAAGAAAAATACCGCCAAAATTGGGGATTTTTTACTTTATTTTTTTGCATTTTTTTACAATGTTCCATCAGGAAATTTTGTTAGCAAACCTGAGATTTGGATTCAGCACACCAAAAAACATATGAGGACGGGAAAAGCTAAATGATCTAAGTGCCATTTTTACTTTTTCACCTCTAACCGTTCCAAGTCCTTACGTCAATACTCCCTATGAGATCTATATGTTCCTAACTTGTTTTTAGTAGTTCCTACAGTGTGTAACAAAATGTCCAGACAGCCTTGTACTGCAATTTTTTTTCACTTCCTGAACCATTTTACTTTTGGCACTTAGATCATTTAGCTTTTCCAGTCCTAGGATGGAAGAAATCAAAACTACCCCAAAATTTTCCGGATAAAAGCACAATTTAAGTAATTGGACTAAAAATCGATCTGAAGAAACAGTCTGTCTCACTCTCCAACATTTAATGGAAATAAAAACATTTTTTGATCTTCACCGGATCCCATTGGATCTTCCCCAGGCCGAAACTGGGGCATCGTAATTCAATGTTTCGGCGCTCGGCAGAGAATTAGGGAAAATAAACTGCAACGGATCGTTGCTAAACTTTATCCAAATTCATTTGAAATATTAATATGTTCTAGAGTAAAGTACTTTTAAAATATAATTTTACTAAAAACTTTATTTAACCTTTTTTGTGGTTCCCAAGGTACTTAATTAGGATATTAAATTTCATCAAAATTGGTTAAGTCATTTTCAAGATATTTAGAAAAACTAAAAAAGTACTGAAATAAAGTACTAATGTTTGTGGACCGATATGTACCAAAAACTAATCAGCGCTTCATTTTGTTAAAATACTGGTAGGTTTTCAATTTCAATTCATTCGGTGCAACGGTGTGGAAAAATTCGTGGACGAAAAAAACGATAACACACATACACACACATCCATCCATCCATCCACACGCACTTCCAAAAAAAATGGCACTTTTTGGCCTCTCGACGAGATTCCAGGTAATTTTTGGCAAAACCGTCACGTGCTAAAATTCAATCTCATTGAATACTTCAATTTGTGACCTTAATTGAGTCTATGGGTTCCGTAGTCTTTACCTGAGGACCCTTTGAAGTCGCGCTTGCCGCGAGAGCGATTCCAATACTTTCTCCCATGCTTCGCATTGGATAAAGTAAAAATAAATGGTTTAAAAAGAAGCTGCTAACTTCTTTCAAGTAGTTCGATTCCATTAATTTTTTACTTTATCCAATGCGAAGCACGGGAAGAAAAGTATTGTATTGGGCTCGCGGCAAGCGCGACTTCAAAGGGTCCTCAGGTAAAGACTACGGAACCCATAGGCTCAATTAAGGTCACAAATTGAAGTATTCAATGAGATTGAATTTTAGCACGTGACGGTTTTGCCAAAAATTACCTGAATCTCGCCGAGAGGCCAAAAAGTGCCATTTTTTTGGAAGTGCGTGGGGATGGATGGATGTATGTATGTGTGTTATCGTTTTTTCGTCCACGAATTTTTCCACACCGTTGCACCGATTGAATTGAAATTAAAAACCTACCAGTATTTTAACAAAAATGAAGCGCTGATTAGTTTTTGGTACATATCGGTCCACAAACATTAGTACTTTATTTCAGTACTTTTTAGTTCGTTCTAAATATCTTGAAAATGACTTAACCAATTTTGATGAAATTTAATATCCTAATTAAGTATCTTGGGGACCACAAAAAAGGTTAAATAAAGTTTTTAGTAAAATTATATTTTAAAGTACTTTACTCTAGAACATATTAATATTTCAAATGAATTTGGATAAAGTTTAGCAACGATCCGTTGCAGTTTATTTCCTAATTCAAGCGCCGAAGCATTGAATTACGATGTCCCAGTTTCGGCCTGAGGAAGATCCAATGGGATCCAGTGTTGTACCAAAAGGGATAAAATACCCGTCTAAGCCGAAAAAGGGCCAAATTTTCCCCTGTTAAACAACCTTCTGCTTAACCGGGGTTTCCAGTATAACCCAATTAACCCAGTTTATCATATAGTCATATGATTAAAATTCTATCTATCTATTCTATACTTATTATAATCGGCTTGCGCGATGATGGCGACGTGTTTTTTTTTAATTTTAAAACCCGCCAATAGTGCATGACAAATACAAATGATTAAAATTAGGAAATTTAAAAAATTTATTCAAAACCTTTGCCCGCTGAAGACGGGTTTCGCAGCTAGTCATTATATAATATCGTATAATAAATGTAATGTTCAATATTTACATTCGTAAATACTATTTATTATCATTAATTTAGGATCACAGAAAATTTAATTCTACAGATTATAATAATTTCATATTTTAGATAGAATCCGATTTATTAATGTGGCTGGCATCCACTTTAATCAGAATGAACCTCCATATTTCATAATTATATACCGGAATTTTGTTTTTTTATTTTAATTAATCTGATTTTATGTTCCAACATTTGTAAATAGAGGAGGGACGATTTTAATTTTAATTATCCACCAGTAGATTCATTTACCTAACGAGTATATAATAAATATCTACAAATGGTTGATTTTATTAAAGCGGACATTTTTTGTTAATTGTTCAATTTAGTGGGTATATTTGAAAACTCTTGAAATATCTTAACATAAATTTTGGATAAAAATACTTGGTAGGTTTCACATTAAGATATAAAAAAATAAAACGAATTTATTTTTGGAGAATCTTTTAATCTCGTATATATATATTTCAGGTGACTAACCCATCTTCAGGAGAAACAGAAAGTAACTGACACTGGATAAGTCGAAATTGAATACAAGTCAAATGGTAAAATTTATTTTTTTCCAAGATAACAAAAGGGTAAATATTTAAAATTAGGTGGAGGGAGAAAAGATGGGGAGTTCTACTTTTGTTTAATTTTGAGTGGCTCTTTTGAGAAATGAGAGGATTTCGAGCCCTGAATACAACTCAAGAAACCTACCAAGTATTTTTATCCAATAATTTTAAAAAATGTTTCACCAAGTACCAACACCCAAATTCCTTAAAAACTATCTTAAGATAGTCCAGTCAAATTGTGCTCATATGGGGCCCCTATGGGGAAAATTTTTGGGCAGTTCTGATTTTTTGAATATACATGTTTTTTGGGGCGCTGAATTCAAATATCAGACCTCCCACAAAAATTTCGTGACGCAACATTGTATAAAATGCAAAAAAGTAAAAACTTCCATTTTTCCGGTTTTTGGCTTATAACTCGAAAACTATCAATTTTTTGTAAACAACCTTCCTATTCAAAATGAAAGTTCATAAAATTTCTTACAAATTTCATTGTTTAGGTTTTTTTCTCCGACCAACCGTTTAGGCTCAAGCGCAAAATCCACGTTTTAAACCTCGGCAGCCCCCCTGGTTCACCCAAAAACTCGCACTATTTTTCGATATTTTCCCATTTTGACCATTACGGAGCATGTTTTTGACAAAGACCACTATTTATTTTTAAACTAGATTTAATTTTCAACAATTAAAACAAAGTTTCATCTTAATTGGATAAATGGTGATCCGTGCCGCAATGAGGTTGAAGTTTTAAAAACTGCAATTTTCCTTTATAAAATGAAAACCTCTAATCCTAGAAACTTGATTCTAATCTCATTCTCTAGAAAATTTTGTTTACTTGAATGTTTACTTGTACCACTTTTTTGATAAAACTGTTAGATTTATAGATATCCAACATTTTCCATGACAGGATATGATCCGAATCCTCAGAAGTGTCATGGAAAATGCTGGATATCTATAAATCTAACAGTTTTATCAAAAAAGTGGTACAAGTAAACGTTCAAGTCAACAAAATTATCTAGAGAATGAGATAAGAATCAAGTTTCTAGGATCAGTGGTTTTCATTTTATGAAGGAAAAATTGCGATTTTTTGCAAAAAATTGAAGTTTTTCAAAATTTCATCTTCATTGCGGCACAAGTTACCATTATCCAATTAAGATGAAACTTTGTTTACATTGTAGCAAATTAAATCTAGTTTAAAAATGTACAAAGTGGTCTTTGTCGAAAACGTGATTCTTTATGGCCAAAATGGGAGAAAATTGAAAAAGTGTGGGTGCTGCCGTGGTCGAAAACTCGGATTTTTCCCGAACGGTTAGTCGAAGAAAAAAACCTTAAATAATAAAATTTGTATAAAATCCTATGACCTTTCATTTTGAATAGGAAGTTTATATACGAAAAGCTGATAGTTTTCGAGTTATAAGCAAAAAACCGTCAAAAAATGGAAATTTTCACATTTTTTTGAATTTTCTAGAATGTTACGTCACGGCATTTTATTGGGAGATTTCTGATTTGGATTCACCGCCCCAAAAAACATATATATGCAAAAAATCAGAGCTACCCCAAAACTTTCCTGATAAAAACACAATTTGACTGGACTAAGAAGTCTTGTAGGACTCTGGAAAAATACCAGCAAGATGTTTTTAAGATGTCTAGAAGATAGTTGTTGCTATCATGACTTATATTTGTAAACAAAAAATAACAATCGCGAAAAGTTTTATTTTGATTTTCTGAATTATTCAACCCGAAATTCTGAACTAGTAATCTCAGAATACAATCAGTTTGAAAATATAAACATTCTCACACTTGAACGAACTTTCTACAACCTTCTAAAAATATCAGAATCTTAAAAGGATAGACAGACTGAAAATTCATGCTCGAAAATTACTTTTCTTTTCAGGTATTTATTTATTAACACGGATAAGTAAAAAATGAAAATGAATTTAAATCCAAAATTGCGGTAAGTGTATTGGGAGAGCTCATTAAAAGTTTGTAATATTGACTATCGATGAATTTGTTTGGCCATGATAGATAGAATAAGGAATAGCTGAATCGAATTGCTATTATATCTGACCCAAGTGCATAGGGAGGCAAAATATGTTTGCTTAGCTAATTGGGATTTATTTACCCCCGAGTATGCTCTCTCACTCTGTATATATATATGTCAATGTTGTTTAGCACTTAATACAATGTAAATGTTTTCTGAGATAAGATCGAAAAACAATAATACAATTTGAAAAATAAAATACAATGTACTCACGCCCACTTCCATACAAAGATTCCATAAAATTTTTGGGTCTTCATCTGGATAGAAGATTAAAATGGGATGAACATATTTTACATATAAAGCGAACGTGCATTAAATCAATCAACTTACTAAAAGTCTTGGCTAATCATACATGGGGAGCCGATACGACATCCTTACTCAGGATCTATAGATCACTTATAAGAAGTAAAATAGACTATGGTAGTCCCGTATATGCTTCAGCAAGGGAAAAACATATTAGCAAAACTTAATACAATTCACAATTCATGTATAAGGATTTGTTTGGGAGCCTTCCGGACAAGGCCCAGTAGTAAGTATTTCGGCTTTGGCAGAAGAACCCCACTCAGAGTGAGAAGGGAAACTTTGTCTATGAACTATAGATGTAAAATTAAATCGACACCTTCCCACCCAACTTTTAAGTCCATATTTCTTAATAGGCTTACAAATAAATTTCTGAAGGTTTTCTACATTTTATTCGATCGTGACTCTAATGGGGAATTTTAAATAAATAAATAAATAAATAAATCTTTATTCCTCGACCTGCTTAGAGGCACAAGTCCTCGGTGGCTAGGTCCTCCAAACATCAATACAATCTAGCTACAATACATTAACAAACATCAATACAAATTAATTACAACAATTTAACAATTAATAAACAAGTAAAAAAAAAAAAAAGAAAAAGAAAAAAATAGAAATGTATGCTCATTAACAAATAACATGACCATAGATTTCCATCAAAAGACAAAAAGTAATTTAAAAATTCCGCGAAAAAACCCGATACCAGGAGCAAGCGACGCATTAGCCATCCCGGCATTTGCCATAAGTTGTTAAGGAAACCTGGTCAAAACCTTAACAAGGATGGTATGACCTCTCTCTACCTCAGCTAATCTCTGCTTGTGAGAACTAAATAAAATTTTGTACAACTCTAGGACTTTAGGACTTGACAAAATTTATAATTGATTTAATCATAGGAGGCAGAATACTATAATCCCAATTAGTAATAAATAGACAGACTTCCACAAATCAATGCCAGATCCTACAAATGAATGCAAACCTACATATTAATATCTGAATTAACCAACTTGTAGGAACCATACTGTATTTAAATTAATACCATTCTTCCCTATATCCTTATAATTTATATAACCATCTGAATCATTCTCATAAGAAAAAAACCACCACTGGTTTTAACACCTATACTTCTACCATAGTCCCAACCCTGAATTGACTATCCTTTTTAACCATATTATCTAAAAAAAAGAAAAAATATTTTAAAAATAAACAAAATATTTACCTTAGCAACGCAGAGATTTCCTTATTCCAGCCTAATTTCAAAACCAACCCTTGCTTTTCCTATCTCTAAATGGAAAGAAGAGTTAACAAACCCCCTCCCCAAAAGAGACAAAAAAAGAACTAATAAAAACCTACCAAAAAGCTTCAAATTCGCAAGACAGCTTTTTGTTTACCCACCAGACTTCAAAGAGACCTAACTCCCATCAATTTGTTTATTTTTGTCAAATAAATTTCTGTCTAAGCCTAGAAGCACACGGCCACTGTCAGCTAGGATGAAAAAATTATATAGATTCTCAACAAGATGATCTTGAGAAAATTATATAGATTCTCAACAAGATGATCTTGAGAAAAATTATATAGATTCTCAACAAGATGATCTTGAGAAAAATTATATAGATTCTCAACAAGATGATCTTGAGAAAAATTATATAGATTCTCAACAAGATGATCTTGAGAAAGAATTATATAGATTCTCAACAAGATGATCTTGAGAAAAATTATATAGATTCTCAACAAGATGATCTTGAGAAAAATTATATAGATTCTCAACAAGATGATCTTGAGAAAAATTATATAGATTCTCAACAAGATGATCTTGAGAAAAATTCATATAGATTCTCAACAAGATGATCTTGAGAACTCTTGGAGCCTAGCTAGACCTTTCTTAATATGGGATATGTTAAGTCATATAAAAAAAGAAACAAACACAATTATATACAAGAATCTGTTTTTAAATACCATTTCCAAGTTTCCCAACCACCAAATAGCTTATACTGATGGGTCAAAATCTAATTCTTTAGTAGGATGCGCTTTTAAAATAGGCTCAATAGAGAAATATTATAAACTACCTCCTGTAAGCAGCATCTTTACTGCAGAATTAATGGCACTCATGTTGATCCTCACGAAGATTAAATCTTTATGTTATGACAAATTTGTAATTTGTTCAGATTCTTTAAGTGCCCTTAAATCTATAGAAAACATATATAGCCAACATCCGCTGATACAGAGAATCCTTATCCTCATTAAAGATCTGCAGCAAGACGGCAAAGAAATAATTTTTTTCTGGATCCCAGCGCACAAAAATATACCAGGAAACGAAACTGTAGACCAGCTAGCAAAAAAGGGGGCTACAAAACGAACTCCCGACTTCACGATGGTGTATTATCATGATCTAAAGAAATATATCACACGAACCTTCAGAGAAAATTGGAAAGATGAATGGAATCAAATCGAAGGCAATCACTTGAAAAAAATAATGCCAGCGATACAGAAAGTTGAAAATATAGTTTCAATGTCGAGAAAACAACAAACTATTCTTAATAGACTAAGAATAGGACACTGTTTTTTCTCACACCAACATCTTTTGAATAAACAGACTTCCCCGTATTGTATTGATTGTAATAAACAAATGAATGTAAGCCATGTTTTGCTGGAATGCCCCATTATATGACAACGATAGAAGCAGGTTTAAAATTCAGGATAGCCTGGAGAAAATATTGTTCGAACCTGAAGGGTTTGATAACACTGCCCAACAATGAAAATGCTTCGGGCTCAAAAATAGCTGATTCATATGTATTTCCACCTGCTGAATTCCAAAAATCACCATAAAGATTACCGATTAGCTCTTGTTTTGGAGATATAATCGATCAAAACGGTGAAAAAGACCATTTTGACCTATATTCGAGTTCTGTTAGATATTAAACAACAATATTTGAGATCACAATATTTTGTTGAACTAATAGAAAACAGCTTCCTCTTGGATTTACAAATTACCACTTGTTTGTAGCTCAATTAGAACTCGAGTTATAACTAAAAAACTAAAACTACGTGATTATAAAGGATAATAAACATTAATAAAGTAAAGGGAGTGTAGTTTCAGAGTGAATGAAATAAAACTCAAAGAGGTGTATACAATCTCAATATATTTCGGATTATTAGTCCATCATCAGGAGTTTACAGGTTAAAAACTAATCTGTAAATTCCTGATGGACTAATATTACTAGGCAACAAAAAAAGGCAAGCTAAAAAACGACCGATCTGATGAAGGCACCACATAAATCTCTTCAGACACGACCATCTGTCAAGTATTATTCCAGCAATGTAGAACTCTTAGAATGTAACTACAATTTGTAAAAAAATAAAATGCACTTTCAATGTTGTTAGCATATGTAATTAAAATGTATCTTTTTCTCTTGATCGGCCACCTACTGTATTTCACAGAAACTAGAGCTAAGAAAAAATTTTTCATTGTCATATTCGTTTTTCTCAACCCAAAATTGGTAGGAATTGACTCATCAAGTGCTCGAAGCATTTCAAAATTATTTTTTTGTTGCCCAGTGTAATTTATTCATATTTTTAAAAGCAATAAGGATTTTTGCATTTATATAAATTAAATTAGATTCTTGCAGGAGAGAATAAATCTGGTGAAGCTAATGACCTTTGTAGTCGCCGCGTCCTTAAATAAAAAAAAAATACAATGTGAATTTGAACTGAGCAGATGATTTTTATTGAGATTGTATATTACCAGCTGCAAAGCCCGTTACGCCTTCTGAACTCTGTAGCGGGTTTTAAAACAATAATTTAATAAATTTTATTTGTCATGAACTATTAGTGGGTTTAAAATTAAAAACAGTGTTTTTTCTCAAAAAATTAAAGATGAATTGTTTAAAAATTTATTCCTGCAATTAAAACTTGAATTTAAACAAAAATTAAATAATATTTAAAACCGTATTAAAAATTCATTATCAATTAAAAATTTTACTACTCAGTCACTCAGTAAAATTATATCTCAACAAAAACACTTGTGTAAAAAAAGGCCAAGTTCGATTAATAAAATCCGTATGCCAAAAAAATAGTGAGATCTAATGTGCTGCCAAGTTCAACATCATCAATTTATTAAATGAGTCGAGAATATATTAGTAACTTCAATTAAAACGCATGTTTTTCATTTCACATGTCCCTCTATGTTATTTATTGATTTCACATTTTTAGTTGAAATTATTTTCCTAAAACTTGGCTTTTACGCATTAAATTATTATTAATATTGTTTGATAGGTCCTCTACCACTCCCCTCTTATTAAGATCCCATGATATGGTAACTAGTAATTCGTGACATACATAATAATGCGTAAAAGCCAAGTTTTAGGAAAATAATTTCAACTAAAAATGTGAAATCAATAAAAAATATAGAGGGACATGTGAAATGAAAAACATGCGTTTTAATTGAAGTTACTAATATATTCTCGACTCATTTAATAAATTGATGATATTGAACTTGGCAGCACATTAGATCTCACTACTTTTTTGGCAAACGGATTTTATTAATCGAACTTGGCTGGGGCATTGCCGTGCCCCCAGATTTGTTCAAATGTGGTCTTATACTACCTCCACTTTGGAAATAAAAACAAATTTATTTTCTAATTAGGGGCGGTAAATTACGCCACACAGAAAGGGGGGTCATTAGTTGGTGTGCCGCTGAAAATGTCAAGTTTTAGGAAGATAATGCACCTCCACATAGCTGAGAGGTATGTGAGCAGCATTATCAACGATTGCTCCAAATTTTGATCGCCTGTGCTCAGTTAAGCAGGCTCACATTTCTCATTAAACATTTTTTCATATTATATTGATTTGAATAATAAATAAATATTAAATAAACGTTGGTTCTTTACTTTGGTGTACCGTTAAAAATTATTGATTTGGTAGGTGTACCTTGGACACAAAAAGTTTGCGGAACACTTAAATATTAATCTATTTAGTAAAAATGAATTTCTGTTTCTTTGTAAGCGCAGATCTCTCAAATGCCTGGACCGATTTGGCTAATTTTTTTTTTAATGTTTGTAATAGTCCAATTCAGGTTAATACGTAAAAAAAAAAATCGAAAAGTTGCCCGGAAAATTGGAAAATTCAGGAAAAACTAAAAAAAATCCAGGTTAGCCAACATAGCTTGCCAAACAATAAAAGAACTAAACTAGCAAAAAAACAAATGTTGGCGGCCCTGTTTCTAACCATATTATCGTTGAAGAAGAATTTAATACTGCAACAAAGATTAAAAAAAAACTATATATATTTTTTTTAAAGTACATTTGAAAGCAAAAATTTAAAAAAAATCGTCATGATAACTAAATTTTTGAAAAAGTTATGGTTATTAAAAAAAGCCCTTTTTTTTAAAATAATTCCTAACTTCTTTTGGGTTGGATGAAAAAATTTGAAAAAAATTCTGAAAACCGTCTTTAATAAGGTAGAAACAAATAAAAAAGTTTCAGCCAAGCTTTTGATATATATATATATATATATAGATGAAAAATATTTAATTTAAAATAAAAATGTTATTTAAAAATAATTTTTCTTAAAAATACCCTTGGGAATCTCACCTGATCTTTTTTTCTATTGTATTTAAGACCCTCAGCTATTTCAAAAGAACTAAGCCTTTTGGCTTTTGTATTCGAGCTCATTCATTCATTTCAACATTATTTATTTATTTCAAAGTTAATTATAAAGGATTATTGAAACTATACTAACTAAACTAGCTGAAAGGAATTAATTAGCTTTTGGAATTTCTTTAAAAATTATATTTTAAAGATTAAAACCAAAATTCATTTAGCCCGTAGAATTCTTTAAAGAAAACAAAATCATTTGAAAACCCATTCTTATATTGTTTTGAAATCTAGGAAATTTCAGTCTATTGAAATTATTAAAACATATTTTGAGCCTAATTAAACCTAAATTTTCTATAATCTAATAATAAACTTTAAAAGTTTATTATTTTTAATTTTTTACTTGGATAATTCTCTCCAAATGACGATTTTTACCTTATTTATTGAATTTTTACAAGACAAAAACTTTATTTAAATTTAAGTTGAAAGGTTCTTTTTGTCGAATAATAGAAGGGGACAATGAAATATTGTCTTCTGCTGGAAAAATAAATTTTCTAAATTCATTCATAAAGAGATATACTTTGTCCTCTTCATCAATCTATTACAATTAATTCACAAGAGTTGATATATGAAAGTGTTCTTTACACGTGTATAAAACATCAATAAAACAGCCACGTGGGGGTCAGGGGGCGAAGCCCCTCCAGCAAAAGGCCCGCCAAAGGCGGCCTTGAAGCTAGTTGAAAATAAAACTTCAAAAATATGATATATTTTTTTTTTTTAATTTTAATTTTTACTTGTGAAACACCATTATTACCTTTAAAAACTCGTGTGAATAATAATAATGATTGCGCCACTGCAGAGGGATGGGGAGTCTGAATTTCTTGAAATTCGTGTGACGTAATTTATGGACAGTCCCTTAGAATTTAGTCTATCTGAAAAAAATATTCCCTCTATTTCCGAAAATAAATATAAAAAAATCAATATTTTCCACCTCTCTTCTCTGAATTTCTTCTCAAACAAAGATTTATTTATCTTCCACTACCCCTCCATGATATATCTAATGTTTTCCTGCTATTTTATTAGTTCTAACCTACTACTTTTGTCCCCCTTCTTTACTTTTAAAATTTTTCCTTACACAGCATTTCTTTTTTCAAGAAGGAACATTCGTTGAGAATGTCTCTGGAACCTTGCTCGCTCGATTTACCCAACATTTTTTTTTCTTATCAGAGAGTCCGTGGCCTGTGCTAAATGACAAGGCTAAAAAAAACAACCAAGCATTGTGCATTTAAGAAAATATCTATTAAAAGGGATAAAATGCAAATCTAATAGCAAATTTCCATTCGAGTCAAGCCCTTTATACTATATATATATTTTTTACTTTTTTTTCTCTAGTTAAAATGCAGCCTCTTGGTGTAATCCAAAAAGATAATTGGTTTAAAGTTGGGAAAAAAATTCTCATCCATTTATGGATTCATTGGTAAATGGCAAGTACGGTGTGGACGCCATGTGGTAGAGATTGAAACTAACGCATTTGGGTCGCTGGCACAATTGCCATATGCATAATCAAAGAATATTAAACTTTTATTCGATTATTTAAACCTTATTAGATATTACTGTGGTGCCAAAAAGTGGAACACTTAGAAAAATTAAGTTTTTTCAAATAATTTTCATAAAAGACATATACTATATATAATATATATATATAATTAAATGTTTCGGCAAATGTCCCTGCGCTTTTAGGGGATGATGGTGAATTGGTTGAGGATAATGTGTTGAAGGCAAATTTATTAAATAGACAGTATTCGTCTGTTTTTGTACCTCTAGAGGAGGGTGAGTTAGTTGATGGAGGTTCTAGTGATAGTCAGATGGAGGATTTAGTCATTTTGGAATCGGATGTAGCATTAGGTATTAAGAGGTTAAAACCAGGAAAGGTCTCGGGGAGGATGAAATTAATAGTGATCTCTTGAAATTTGTAGTGGATAGTATTTCAAAATTTTTATGTTTACTTTTTAATAGATGTTTGGATGAGGGAACTATGCCTATTGGTTGGAAAAGAGCGTTAGTTATTCCTGTTTATAAAGGGGGAGATAAGAGCTTAGCTTGTAATTATAGGCCAGTGAGTTTAACAAGTCTGGTGGGCAAAATTTTAGAGAGGTTGGTAGACTCTCGTATCCGCTCGTATTTGGAAGGGCAAGGATGGTTCTATCATAGGCAACATGGTTTTAGAAAAAATTATTCCTGTAATTCTCAATTAGTTTCTTTTATTCAGGAATTACAGGAAGCTTTGGATAAAAGTCAGTGTGTAGATGCAGTATTTTTGGACTTTGCCAAGGCTTTCGATAAAGTCAGTCATAAAATTATTTTAGAAAAATTAAACTCGTCAGGGTTGTCTGTTAAGTTAATTAAATTTATTCGGTGTTTTCTTAGGGATAGAACTCAAATTGTAAAAGTGGGTAATGGTCTGTCTGATAGAGTAGATGTCACGTCTGGGGTGATTCAAGGTAGTGTTCTGGGTCCTCTTCTTTTTCTTATATATGTAAATGATTTGCCTTCTATCGTGCAATCATCTATTAGGCTTTTCGCGGATGATTGTGTCGTATATAGAATAATTGATAATGATTGTGATAGCCTTACTTTACAGAATGACCTGGATCAAATTGAAGGATGGTGTAGATCCAATTCAATGGAACTAAACCATTCCAAGTCAAATTTGGTTAGATTTAGTACTAGAAATCTGGTTAGTCCTCAAAATTATTACATTGGTGGAAATATTATCAATGAATCTAAATTTTATAAATATTTAGGCATACATATTCAGGCAAATTTAAAGTGGGATATGCATATTAGTTATATAGTCAATAAGGCTTATAGGAAATTGGGGATGTTTGGTAGAATTTTGAAGGGTACATCTAGAGAAGTCAAGTCAAAAGTTTATTTAACTTATGTAAGACCTAATTTAGAGTATTGTTCTGTGGTTTGGGACAAACATCCACAACGATTAGAGAGAAAAATTGATATGGTACAAAGGAGGGCGGCTAGATTTGTTTTTGGTAAATTTGATAGGTTTAGTAGTGTCACTTCAATGATTAATGAATTAGGATGGTCTAGTTTATTGGAGAGAAGGGAATGGGCTAAATTGAAAGTGATTTTCAAAGCCTATAAGGGTTTTAGGAGTTGGGAGGAAATAACGAATAGATTTCAGGAACCAAGTTATTTAGGTAGAGCTGATCATAGAAAAAGATTCGTAAGCCAAGATTCTTGAAAAATATCGGTTTACATTCATTTGTAGGATCTGGCATTGATTTGTGGAACAGTCTGTCTGTTACTACTTGGGATTATAGTCCTCTGCCCCCTATGATTAAATCAATTATAAATTTTGTCAAGTCCTAATGTCCTAGAGTTGTGCAAAATTTTATTTAGTTCTCACAAGCAGAGATTAGGTGAGGTAGAGAGAGGTCATACCATCCTTGTTAAGGTTTTGACCAGGTTTCCTTAACAGCTTATGGCAAATGCCGGGATGGCTAATGCGTCGCTTGCTCCTGGTATCGGGTTTTTGCGCGGAATTTTTAAATTACTTTTTGTCTTTTGATGGAAATCTATGGTCATGTTATTTGTTAATGAGCATACATTTCTATTTTTTTTTTTTTCTTCTTTTTTTTTTTACTTGTTTATTATTTGTTAAATTGTTGTAATTAATTTGTATTGATGTTTATTAATGTATTGTAGCTAGATTGTATTGATGTTTGGAGGACCTAGCCACCGAGGACTTGTGCCTCTAAGCAGGTCGAGAAATAAAGATTTATTTATTTTATTTATATTTAAGAGCCTAGATTAATTTGTAACAACGCTAAGAGAATTTTCTTTAAAAAAATTACCCTCTTGTCTAGAATCGAACCGACGAACTCTTGAACTAAGGGCATCAGCTCTAGCCATTACACCAATGCAACATTAATATTTATATCTTGATTTCTGTTACTAAAACTATATATTTTTGATTTAGACTTTGTGTCGAGATAATATTGTATTCATTTGAACTCGAATGATAATGAAAAAACACCAATAGATTTTAAATTAAGAAACATTAAATATATATTAATTATCGAGGCAAATTTGAAATATAATTGTCAGCTCGGATTTTAAACTGATGGCTCCAATCAATTT
Source organism: Forficula auricularia (assembly GCA_024734495.1). Lineage (NCBI taxonomy): Eukaryota > Metazoa > Arthropoda > Insecta > Dermaptera > Forficulidae > Forficula > Forficula auricularia. Next base: position 886,353 of record JALMQS010000092.1, on the reverse strand, counting down.
TCATTAACCAGGCAAATTTGAAATATAATTGTAATTTGGACTCGAATTTTGAAATGAAAGACTCCAATTCATTTTAAATTAAGAAACATTAAATATATTGATAATTATTCCTTCCCCTCCCCCTCGCCACTCAAAAATTAAAAGAGGCGAAACTTTAAAGAGACGATGTATTTTCGGTAGTTTACGGGTATACATTTGGAGTGTGGTTTTTTAAGAGGAATACAATTTTTGGACCGAGACGCTGCCCGCCAGGGCACTCAGCCTCGCAGGGCCGAGCTTCGAAGGGCGTGCCGAAGGCACGCACGAAAAGGTTGCAATGGTCCTGTGGATTGAACCATAATTTATTTTTATTAATTAATTAAATTCTTATTTTTATTCATCATTAAGTCTAATTGAGGCAATCAATTGATCATCAAACAAGGGAGACTTATGAGTTCTGGGAAGGCGTAGCAATGACCGGTGATTAACAACATAGAAGACCATTGACATGAGCAAGTTCGGCAGTCAGTCATTGTCAGGAGAGAGAGTGAGCATCTACTGCTATCAAGTGCTCAGAATATATCTACACAAATACTGTTATACTCAAGTTCCGCTAGTCATTGTCATGAGAGAGAGTGAGCATCTACTGCTATCAAGTGCTCAGAATATATCTACACAAATACTGTTATATTCAAGTTCCGCAAGTTAGTCATTGTCAGGAGAGAGAGTGAGCATCTACTGGTATCAAGTGCTCAGAATATATCTACACAAAATACTGTTATACTCAAGTTCCGCTAGTCATTGTCACAAGAGAGAGTGAGCATCTACTGCATATCAAGTGCTCAGAAATATCTACACAAACACTGTTATATTCAAGTTCAGCAGTCAGTCATTGTCAGGAGAGAGAGTGAGCATCTACTGCTATCAAGTGCTCAGAATATATCTACACAAATACTGTTATATTCAAGTTCCGCAAGTCATTGACATGACATGAGTGAGGCGAATTGACAATACACATTCTATTATTATTACCACAGCGAGAGAGCCAAAAGCTGCAACTTCTCCTGATATATATATATATGTTCTATATTCCTTTCTTCATCGAGTAACCTTCGTCATCTAAGGCCCAGTATTAATGGTACACGTTCATCGCTAATACCAGGACTTCCGGCATACAAGGCGCATACCGCTGATATATATATAATTATCTACATTGAGACCCGAGAAGCACACCTTCGAAGTCGGCGCTCAAACCCATTATATATATATTATTCTCACCGGCCGTTCTTCAGCAGCGACGAGTCTATCAATAATCCCGCTGGACCCAAACGAGTTTGCCGTGTACGACACTCTCTACCTCACCTCAACTAATTGTACTGCTAAGGAATAAAACTATATCATTGTCTATCATAACCGCTGGTCTGTATAACATTATTTATAGCATTAGTACCAGGAAGCCCATTTCCCTACATCCTTCACGCATCACCTCAAATTTCATTCTCCATTTCAGGGACGTGCCACTTGGATCAGTCACTGAGGGACACACCCACCCCATTAATAAATAGCGAAGCAGATTAATTTAACAATAACGTAATAAAATAAAGCCCAATTTCCCTAGTACATAAGTTACATTCACCCCCCCTTGCCCCTTAATAACCCCCCACCCCCTCGTGAGCTCGTATTTTATATAAACTTTTAATACATTCTGTGATTGTACAAATATTTATAAAACATTTTTAATAGTGAAAACAATGTATTACTTTAATTTAAAACGTTTAAAATAAAATTTATTTAAACTAGCATAAATTTTCAGGTTTGAAATCTGATCCTCTTTTATTGAATTCTATTAAATGATTATCGTCTAATATCGAATTAAATTGAATATTTTAAAGTTTATCAGTTCGATTTGAATATCTCATTTTCTTTCAATTGAATTTAATTTGAAATATTGTCCAAGTATAATTAGTGATGAGAGCAAAGCAAGACCAAGACCAAGACTGGAGTTGTCTTGGACTTGGCTTTGGTCATGCCCACCTAGTTCTTGGTCTTGGTCTTGCTCGGCTGGTCTTGGTCTTGCTTATCCAACCTTTTTACTTACATTTTTCTAATAATTTTTTATTAGCGCCATAATCATTCAGGTTCTTTATAGGTATAATTTATGAACCATTAATAAAATGTATCTCCATAAATAAAAGGTATCTAGCATAGTTCTTATTTTTTATATTAGGTATAGTAAAAACTATAAAAAATTAAATAAGTGAAATTAAATTTATTTAAATTTATATTACAATAATAGAAGTAGGAAGGTTACAATATTATGAAATTGATTTTACACAGGATATTTTCGCCCTTATAGGAAATTTTAGGGAATAATAAAATATTGCATAAAAATTATTAAGAGAAATTTTATTCAATAAATTTAATTTTGCAAACAAATTTATCTTCTTCTTTGTATAGCAAATGGTAATCAAAATGAAGAGTATTGATTTTTCTAAATTTATTAAATACATATAAAGTTAAGTGTTTTTAATTTCTTCTTCTTCGAGTGCCATACCCGAAGCCGGTGTCGGTGCCTCTCCGCATATACCTGTGCTGAGTGTGTTTAGTTGTTTTACACACCTACTTTTTAACGCCGGTTCCGAACGGCTAATTTGGAGAGGTCACTTTGCAATTATACTCTTGATAGGTTGCCATTACTTTCCAAGAGAAGGCGACTGCAAATATCTATCTGCCGAGACTCGGTCTCGAACCAGCGATTCTCCGAGTCAGCGACCCAACACTCTAGCCACTGACCCATAGTCGCCTCTTTTTAATTTAGTCTTCCATATTTGCTCTTGCTCATCTGGTCTTGGTCTTGCACGATCGGTCTTGGGCTTGGTCTTGCACTGCCGGCCTTGCTCTTGCACGGTCGATCTTGGTCTTGCTGTTCTCTTGCTCTTGGTCTTGTTCATGCTTTTTTGCAAGACCAAGACCAATTCTGGTCATCACTAAGCATAATGCCTCTAAAGACCGAGGAAGTAGCTCAAGCTATAGCTCTAATATGGTAATTGATGGAAGATCGTATCGGTATGTCGCTCAACGACTTCAAGCATCGGTTGGAAGTATCCACAGAGTTCTGTGGATAAAACGATATAGAGAAACAAACTCCAACACATTTTTTTTCAGTGCGTAATGTTGAAAACGATCGGTTGCAAATTCTGATTTTTTTTTTCGTTTTTGACTAATATCCCCCTATATTGGTTTTCGTTATTTACTTTTATCCTATTTATTAAATCGCATGTTTCACTAGCCTACCCATTTACAATAAAAAAAAAAAAAAAGATAATATCGCCAACGTTGAATGAAACATTTCAAGCAGATGAGTAAATAAATATCCTTTGGAATCAATTGAGTTTTAAAATATTTTCCGACGAATGGCCAAACGAAATTGTTCTTCAGCATAGCCCCCCCCCCCCCCCCCCCAATGTGACTTTTGAATGAAAAAACTAAATATTTTCAGAGAAATACAATAAAAGAAGTGCTTTTTTGCTTGTTTCACTTGAAATAAACTGACACAGTGATGGAGGAAAAAAGAAATGTGTGCATATTGAATAATCTAGCTAAGGAAGTGAATTTTGGAAAAAATAGAGAAAAACACAACAATTATTTTCATCAGAAGAAACAAAGAGGGATTTCATATTATTCTTATTCTTGTTGAAAGGGAAAAATTCTAGAAATAACGAGAGAATAACCTGAAAGCATCAATTATGTTATTTGATGGTTTGTGTTAATTTCAAATAAAACAAAGTTTTAAGATGGAACACGATTTATTAAAAGGTGAATATAAATACAAGAGTTAGTGAAGGTACTGAAACTTTAAATAATAATAGATCAGTCTTCACTAGCATGAGGTACACTGTTCACGTCGGATGAGTAATAGTAAGTGAGTGTCTTCAACTTGGGAGACGATCTTTATAGGCGTTGAGTTGACATCATATGGCCAATCCGGGAGCAGCTTGGCCGTCGCCGCTCTCAATGAGGTAAGGGTGGCAAGGGTCAGGGCAAAAACAAAGGCGGCAGATAGGTTCTTGGAACAGCCAATCAGCGAATCTGTTAATATGGCCAATCCGGGAGCAGCTTGGTCGTCGCCGCTCTCAATGAGGTAAGGGTGGCAAGGGTCAGGGCAAAAACAAAGGCGGCAGATAGGTCCTTGGAACAGCCAATCAGCGCATCTGTTAATATGGCCAATCCGGGAGCAGCTTGGTCGTCGCCGCTCTCAATGAGGTAAGGGTGGCAAGGGTCAGGGCAAAGCCAAAGGCGGTAAGGTAAGGGTGGCAAGGGTCAGGGCAAAGCCAAAGGCGGCTTGGTCGTCTTTGTCTTGAGATAACGACTTGCATTTTACAATTCTTATTATAATATAATTATTCTAAACATTATTATAATACAAAGGTGAAGTTTAGTATTGGCACCTGAAGGGTTGCCAGATATAATTAATCTAATGAATTTATAGAGGTAGGATGTGATATCGGCAACTGGATAGTTGCCAGGTATAACTCATCTTTAAAGAGGCACGGATTAAAGTCGATCCCAACCTAAACATTCTGTGAAAATAATATTTAAAACAAAACACACTTCTCAAAAGTACAAAATAATGTAATAATTACTTAATCAAAAAGCGTAGGGCGCAGAAACATGTACTTTTAATAAATTTCGACAAAGTGCCCCACGCATTTTGATTAAGTAATTATTACATTATTTTGTACTTTTTAGAAGCGTGTTTTTTAAAAATATAATTTATTTTTTTACTTTTTAGTCTTAATTATTTTCATAGAGAAAAGTTTGCAGAATTTAACAAAATGAAATTAATTTATTTTTACAAGCTTTATATTAGCTTCACTTGTATGTATGTATTTATCTAGGAATTTATCAATGTGACTTTTGTTCTGTAAGGTAGTTGTTCCGCCAAATGCGTTTTCTCTAGGATTTTTCTAAAATTTAGATATATTATTATTTAAATACTTGTGCATCGATTGGTGGCAAAACTAAATTTATGAACAATACAGTTCCGGAGATATTTAATTTCAAAAATCGAGTTTTTCGGGCTCTTTAGCATTGCACTATACGGGATATCGGAAAATTTATATACAAATTTAATTATAATTAAGAAACCGTTCTTACCATTTTTATAAAAAACTAAACCAATATTAAACAATAACCATTACATATTTTAAGACAATTTTTATTCATAGTTACAACACAGTTTCTTTCATGAAAGATGTTAACCTTTCATTCATAAATTAATTCCTGTGAATCCATTGTAATAGACTGATGAAGAGGGCAAAGCCCTCGAAACTATAGTCTCGTTATAAATAAATAAAATTTTATAATTCCAGCAGAAGACACACTCTTTTATTGTCTCCTTCAATATATAAAAATTCTGCTACTCTCGGCAAAAACTTTGAATTTAATAAAAGCATTTTGGCAACAGCGCATTTATTTAACCAGCGAAAGAGAGAGTAGAAAGTGAAAGCGCGTGTGCGCTAGATGTTTTCAAAATCATAATTTTCATAAGATGTAACGTAGGCGTTGATTAAATTTGTTAAAAAATAACAAAACGATTTTTATAGAAATTTTTGAAAACATTATTATTTTTATTATTATTAGTTTACTCTTTAAAGTATTCAAGTTTAATTTTTTTTCTGGATAAGGGGATAGGTAATCATTTTTTACTTTACCATACAGGGTGTATGGTCAAGTATTGTAATCGTAAATGAAAAGAAGCGTTTTTTTTCTTTTTTTCAGAAATAATAATTGTTTTGTCAAAATGTCTGCTAGTCTGTTAGTTAGTCTGTGCGTTACCAAATTTTTGTGGACGAGCTAGCTCAAAAACTAGTGTGAATATCAAAACCAAATTTCACAAGTACTTTTGGTCCATTGAGATTAAGAGCTGATTAGATTTTGGTGCATATAGACCTAAAATTAAGGGGGGAAGGGGGGGAGTTAAAATTTAAAATTATAATCTTTTCAAACTAAAAAATCAAGAAAAATGAAATATACTATAAAATAAACTTATAATAACGAAAATAATTTTTTTCTGGGGCCAAAATTGGGGGGGGGGCAAAAAAAGTCTAGGCCATTTTAGCAAACTCAACAAAATTTTGTATACCTATATAATCATAGACTTTAGTAGCCTAAAAATCCAAAAACTATCCACCCCCTCCCTTACATGATTACTACAATAATTATATCAAATAGTAAATATAAGAGAGGGCCAGCTGAGAGACATGGTAAAGTCAAGTGGATGGCACACATCGGAACGTGAAAATATTTCCTCTATAAAAATAATTAGTTTACCTACTCAATTTAAATGAAATTATATCGAGATAAATACATGTCACCCTGTTAAATCCCGCAAACTTTTCCTATAAATATAGCTAAGACTAAAAAGTCCAAAACATCACTTGCATGTTAACAAAAACTAAAAATACGTAACTACAGAAGTGGAGAAAATAATATAATACTAAATCCGAAACGTAGGACACTTTGTCGAAATTAATTAAAAGTACATAGTTTCTGCGCGCCTTACACTTTTTGATTAAGTATTATATTATTTTCTACTTTTTCAGAAGCGTATTTTCTAGTTGTTTTTTTAATCATGTATAGTACTATTCAATCTCATTATTTTTATAGAGACTAAATTTGAATATTGTAATGAAATGTATATTTATTTTATTATTTTTATATAATTTCACTTTTAAATTGACTGAGGTAAACAATTATTTTTATAGAAGAAAATGTTTGCTGGAATTTAACAGAATGAAATGTATATTTATTTTTATTATTTTTATATAATTTCATTTAAATTGACTAGGTAAACAATTATTTTTATAGAGAAATGTTTGCGGAATTTAACAGAATGAAATGTATATTTATTTTTATTATTTTTATATAATTTCATTTAAATTGACTAGGTAAACAATTATTTTTATAGAGAAATGTTTGCGGAATTTAACAGAACAAAAGTCACATTGATGTATAGATACATATATACATACATACAGGTGAAGATAATATAAAACGTCGAACACGTTTTCTTCCAGTGTCCTCGCTTTTCTAGCGAACGTGAACTGCGTCAACAGTTTGATGGAGTCCCGACTCCGGAAACGATAGTAGGGCTTATGCTAGAGTCTCAAGATAACTGGGAATTAGTTGCTAGCATCACAGCTAAGGTTATGAAGGAACTGAGGAGGTTAGAGTCCCAAACTCGACCATTTGAGTAGAAGCTGGTTAAAACAGCTAAGGCATTTACCCACGATGTAATGCCTGACGGGGGTATCGTGGGAGGGAACAAGGCTGAAGAGGGTGGTAGGGTTTAGTGCGGTAAAAGTCCCACACTGCCCTGTAGTACGGGCTACAGGTGCGTCTTTTGAACATTCCTTACATCCACGAAACAAAGAAAGAAAAAAAAAATATAAAACGTGTAAAAAACAGGCAAAGTTCGAAAAAGTAATGAAATATTAGGAGGGTGCAGCAGTGGCGTACCTAGAACTTTTTCCGCCCTCATTTTTGACCCCATTTTTCGTTTGATAAAATGTCCAAAGCATATAAAAAAAATTGTTATTTTCAAATATATATTCAGTTTTTTTTTTTTTTTTTAGTTAAATTTTTTCATTTTTTTTTATACCTCTTCAAAATGTGGTAGGTCTTTATGCCCCACCCTGTATATGAGAGGTTCAGGGGCGGGAGAGGGGGCCCAGGGGCCAAAGGATCTCCTGGCTAGCAAGAGACTGCCAAAGGCGGGCGTTGCAGCTAGTTGTCCATTAAAACAAAAACTAAAAACAATATTTTTAAAATGAATATAATGAATATTGAATATGATAATAGGAGAGCAAAAAAGTTTTCAAAACACATATTGTTTTTAATTTACAGGAAATCATTAATTTTTAATTACGAATTGAAACAAATTATTATATAAATATAAAACAAAATAAAACGATAACAAACTTTGAACAACAACAAATTGCTCTCTTAATTACAATTTAATAAAATTGAAGGGAACAAAGTTGTTTGGGGTTGTATTTGCAATAAAAAACAACAAAATGGCGTTTTCCATTAATTTCTAGTTAGTCAAATCAATTTTCTGTAAAGATAAGATGAATATGAAATTATCATCATTTCATTTTAATATTGATAATAAAAAAGAGATGAAAAAGAAAATAAATACAAATCAGTTTTTTTATAGAGTAAAGACAAATCTGTTGAATTAATGATTAAATTTTGAATCAATTCGGATTTTCCCTACTGGAGTTCATTAGATCCTGTGTCGTATTAAAGAATTACATTAGTACGTACAGAATAATTAAAAATCATTTTTCCCATTCGTATTTAGTAATAGCGTAATCTTTTATAATAATTTTTTAATAGGAAAAAATCTTATTTAGAATTGGAGAAAAATGTGCACTGAAAAAAAGATATATTATAGTTTAGAAATTATATTTAATATGAATAAGGTGAAGTTAATTATGGCGAAATCGATCTCTGTAAAGATCAATGTAAATAAATGGTATACGTATTTTAAGTATTCTCATATTTTTGAAGCAACTCTAGATATATTAATAGTTAAGATGCCGCTATTTGAACCAAGCACCAATATGTAAATAATGAAAATATTGTTATTTGAGTATAATAGTGTAGTATTATAAATAAAAAATATTCAAGCTTATATCATTTATATTCATTTGATATAGATTGTAGAATCTATGGTATATTCAAATGAATCATATAAAAATTTATTTATCCATTTGATTGAATTAATAAAAAAAATTTAATATAATTTTCTATATTTATAAAGTATAAGGTACCTAATAAATTTATTAAAACTCATTTTATTTTACATGAATATATGCATACATTATTTTTGAGCTTCGATTCCGGAGATTACTTCTCCACCATCAAATGTCCTTGATCATCTTTTTAGTCCTTGTTTTTAATAAGAGGGAAAAACTAATTAAGTAAAAAAACCTCTTTTCCGATAATTATTTCAATTCCATAATCCAATCCATTCCTCTTAAACACCATAAGGTACCTAATTAAACCAATTTTTTTTTTTTTTTTTACATTAATTAATGTATACCTCGTATTTTAGCTTCGACTCCGGAGATTACTTCTCCACCATCGAGTGTCCTTGATCATCTTTAGTCCTTGTTTTTAATAAGAGGAAAAAACCATAAGGTACCTAATTTTTTTTTTTTTTTTTTTTTTTTATAAATTTTATTAAACCAATTATTTTACATTAATTAACGTATACATTGTATTTTTTGCTTCGATTCCGGAGATTACTTCTCCGCCATCGAGTGTCCTTGATCATCTTTTTTAGTCCTTGTTTTTAATAAGAGGAAAAATCTAATTAGATAAAAAAACCTCTTTTCCGATAATTATTTCAATTCCATTATTCCCCAATCAAGTCGATTGGTTCATCTCCCATCCATAAGGTACCTAATAAATTTTATTAAACCAATTATTTTACATTAATAATGTATACATTGTATTTTTGCTTCGATTTCGGAGATTACTTCTCCACCATCGAGTGTCCTTATTCATCTTTAGTCCTTGTTTTTAATAAGAGGAAAAATCTAATTAGATAAAAAAACCTCTTTTCCGATAATTATTTTAATTCCATTATTCCCCAATCAAATCGATTGGATCATTCTCTCACTCAATCATATAAGGTACCTAATCTAAATTTAATATAATTATATTAATATTTCTTATAATCTTATAGTGGGTTTAAAATAAAAAAAAAAACAATTAATAATGTAAACAAAATTTTTGTTAATTTCTTTTAAAAAATATCTTAATTATTAAGATATCACTATTTGCAATAAATCTAAGTCGTTTTATATAGTGATAGCGTCATTTTTTAAAATAATTTTTTATTAGGAAAAAATCTTATTTGTCCAGGCAAATTACGAACAGCAAATAATTAGAGTTAAATATTTTATTGCTGGAATACCTTTATTGGTGCTTCAATATTACTACCCAAAGTTTTCCCAAATCGGTGTTGTGGAAATTTTCGCGCCTCAAAATGAAAAAATTCGGGAATATTTTCAGCTTTTCTTGAATAACTTTAAAACGGCTTATCAAACCAAAAAGATATTTATTAGATAAACTAAAGCCCTTTATATTACGCGTAAAATGATAACAATTTCATTGATTTAAGTTAAAAAAAACGGTACTAGAGGTTGTCAAAAACAGCCCCGGATCACTTTTGAATATCCATAAAAATCGTACTTTTTTCGATTTTTCCCCATTTTAACCTTGAAGGAGCAGGTTTTCGACAAAGACTACTGTATAGATTTTTGAACTAAATTAAATTTCCTAAAATTGAAACAAAGTTTCATTCTAATTGGATAATGGTAACATGAGGTTGAAGTTTTGAAATATGCAATTTTTTGTAAAAAAAAATCGCAGTTTTTCCTACCTAAAATAAAAATCACTCATCCTAGAAACTTGATTCTTATCTCATTGTCTAGGAAATTTTATTGACTTGAACGTTTACTTTGACCACTTTTTTGTTAAATTCTTAGATTTATAGATATTCAGTATTTTCTATGACAGCAAATGATCCATTGATTCAAAAATTGTTGTTTTCTTTCATAAAATGAAAACCACTCATCCTAGAAACTTGATTCCTATTTCAATTGTCTATGAAATTTTATTGACTTGAAAGGTTACTTGGACCAGTTTTTTGATAAAAACAGAATATGATAAGAATCCTAAAAAAGAGTCATAGAAAATGCTGGATATCTATAAATCTAAGAGTTTTATCAAAAAAGTGGGCCAAGTAAACGTTCAAGTAAACAAAATTTCCTAGATAATGAGACTGAAATCAAGTTTCTAGGATGAGTAGTTTAAATTTTATGAAGGAAAAACTGCAACTTTTTGAAAAATATTGCATTTTTTCGAAACTTCAACCTCATGTTACCATTATCCAATTAAGATGAAACTTTGTTTAAATTGTAGCATGTTTAATCTAGTTTAAAAATGTATAGGATGGTCTTTGTCGAAAACATACTCCTTCATAGTCAAAATGGGGAAAAATCGAAAAAAGTATGAGGTTTAGGTATATTCAAAAGTGATCCCGGGGGCTGTTTTTTGACAACTGCTAGTACTGGTTCTAATAAACCTAAAAATATGAAATTGCTATTATTTTACGTGTAATTTAAAGAGCTATAATTTTTATATATTTTTATTTTGATAAGCCATTTTAGAGTTATTTAAGAAAAGTTGAATAAACTCCAAAATTTTCTCATTTTGAGGCGTGTAGAAAAAATTTCCACAACACAGATTAATTTGTAATTTAATACATGTTCTTTTGGTGGTTCGATTTAATTGCACCGTAGTGTATATATTATTATTTAATTTTCCCAAAAAAGTGGTTTTTTTCCTTCTTTTTTTCGAAATATCTCAAAAATAGCTGAAACTATTTTGATTAAAAAAATTGGGCGAAACCATGGAATTTCGGTCTACAAAAATGCTCTAATAAATTATATTTTTCGAGATAATAACTGTTTTATCAAAATGTCGGTTAGACTATTAGTCTGTGCGTTACCAAATTTTGTGGACGAGCTAGCTCAAAAACTAGTGTGAATATAAAATTAAAATTTCACATGTAGTTTTAGTACGTTGAGATTAAGAGCTGATTAGATTTTGGTGCATATCGACCCAAAATTAAGGGAGGGGCGGGGGGGGGGGTGGTAAAATTAAAAATTGTAATATTTTCAAACTAAAAAAACAAGAAAAATGAAATATATTATAAAATATTATAATAGCGAAAATATTTTTTTCTGGCCCTAAAATTAGGGAGGGGGGTCAAAAAATAAAAATCTAAGCCATTTGAGCAAACTCAACCAAATTTTCTATACATAATCAGTGGGCTACCAGAAGACTAAAAATGCAATAAATAACAGCCCGAAATGGGGGGGGGGGGGGGTGGCAAAAATGGGATGAAAATCTAGACCCTTGTACCAAATTTAAGCAGAAGTGTTGGTAAAGTCAAGTGAATGGCCACATCAGAAAGTGTCAATTTATTTAGATTTTATAGCAATTATGATTTTGTGAAAGGTCAAATATATATGTGGGGTCAAATGTGAAAATATTTATTGATTTTTTTTATTTAAAAAAAACAACTTATTTTTTAACACACCAGATGTGCATACAAATAAAGATTTGGAGACGAATTTATAAAGCTATGTATGATTTAAATTCAGGATAGCACTTGGAAAATTCTAGCTCAGAGAGGCAACCAATATTAGTTAACTCTCAGTCACGTGCCTTTACTGGCCGTCCGTCTGTGGTAGTAGGTACCCGGGCCAACTTCATGGGCTCCAGAAAATTAATAATTGATCAAATATAATTATATCAATTAAGGACCAAGGGGGCCAACCAACTACGTTATTCGTTGAATGTCTAGATCTGTAGTTTTGAAATTTCTCCTTTTATAAAAGCTTAAAAACTACACGTCAGCGATGGAATGAACAGATGTACAAAAAAACTCGCACCGATTTTGGTAAGGAACCTTTAGTCTATTAAATAGGAATTGATTAATCAAATATAAATATCTATATTGAGATGAAATTTTATTAAAATCACAAATAATAATTATAGTCCAGGCAAATTACGTGAAAAATGGCATAAACAGGGAATAATTCCCGATAAAGATTTTATTGCTGGAATATCTTTATTGGTACTCCCTCAATATTACTACCCTAAGTTTTACCCCAAATCTGTGTTGTGGAAATTTTTCTACGCGTCTCAAAATGAGAAAATTTCGGAGTTTTTTCAGTTTTTCTTGAATAAACCTAAAACGGCTTAACAAATCAAAAGATATTCATTAAATAAATTAAAGTTCTTTAAATCACGCATAAAATGATAACAATTTCATCTATTCAGAGTTAGTAGAACCGGTACTAGAGCATGTCAAAAAACAGCCCCCGGGATTACTTTTGAAAATCCCTAACTAGTACTTTTTTCGATTTTCCACCATTTTGACCATGAAGGAGAACGTTTTCGACAAAGACTACTTTATACATTTTTAAACTAGATTAAACTTGCTTCAATTTAAATGTAGATTCATCTTAATTGGAGAATAATAACCCGTGCAGCAATGAGGTTGAATTTTGCAGTTTTTTCCTCATTAACATCATTCTCAATTTCAAAAAAAATTGTCGAAAATTTTCTATCTAAAATCATTTTAAAACTTTTAATACTTAAAAAAACTTCTAAAACTTTGAAAAAGTTTTAAAGAAGATGTGTTTTAGCCAGATAAATTTTCTTCAGAAATTGAGAATGAGTGTAATACACAGTTTTTTAAAATTCTAACAAGTTTTTAAATTTTGCAAAAAGTTTTAAAAGATATTTTTAATTATCTTTCATGAGAAATCCAGCAATTGAGAATGATGTTATAAAGAAAGTTTGCAGTGATTAGATTTTGAACAGTTTTACAGATGTTTTTAACTATTTTCTTGAAAAAAACGTAGAAGTTGAGAATAGTGTATATAAAAGTTTTTTAAAATTGTAGCAAGTTTTTTAAATTCTGATAAAAAGTCATTTAAATGCAGATCATTTTGTGAATTACGTATTGATTGCAGTAAATTTTCTCAGTGACCGAATGGTAACACCAAGTTTTTCATTCTTGGGTCTATATTAAATCTTGACTATTTTGAAAAATATTTATAATTGATTGCCTTGAGACAATTTCTTCGAAACCAAATGAGTACTACAAGCAAAAATTACTATAGTACCTACAAACTCGTAAATCGTTTTAACAGAGTATGTTTTTATGTTTATTTGCTCGAGAAACAATCTCTTCAGTTGCTCGTATGAATAAGAAATTGCTTTAGCTAAAACAAGCTTTGTATTAAAATTGTAAAAGTTCTTAGAAAATATTTTTTAATTAAATCGTTTCCTGGAAATTTTTTAAGCAACTTTAGAATGATTTTATATAAAAGCATTTTTTTTAACACTTTTGAAGATATTTTCAGCTATTTTCTTGACCAAACAAAAAATGAAAACCATTCATCCTAGAAACTTGATTTTTGTCTCATTCTTTAGTAGATTTTATTGACTTGAACGTTTACCTGGAACAGTTTTTTAATAAAACTCTTAGATTTATATATATCGAGCATTTTCAATGACGCTTTTTGAAGATCTTCGGATCAATATCCTGTCCGGAAAATGTAGGATATCTATAAATTTAAGTTTTATCAAAAAAGTGGTCCAAGTAAAACGTTCAAGTCAACAAAATTTACTAGAGAATGAGACAAAAATCAAGTTTCTAGGATCAGTGGATTTTGTTTTCTAAAGAAAAAATTGCAAATTTCAACCTCATTGCGACACGGGTTACCATTAACCAATTAAGATGAAACTTTGTTTACATTGTAGCAAGTTTAATCTAGTTTAAAAATGTATAGAGTGGACTTTGTCGAAAACGTGCTCCTTCATGGTCAAAATGGAGAAAAATCGAAAAAAATATGAGTTTTAGGGATATTTAATAGTAATCCCGGGGGCTGTTTTTTGACAGGCGCTAGTACCGGTTCTACTTAACCTAAATAGATGAAATATTTATCCTTTTCCACGAAATTTAAAGAGATTTAATTTAGCCAACACTTATCTTTTTGATTTGATAAGCTGTTTTAGAGTTATTCAACAAAAAAAAAGAAAAACTGAAAAAACTCCGAAATTTTCTCATTTTGAGGCGCGTAGAAGAATTTCCACAACACAGATTTGGGGGAAAACTTAGGGTAGTAATATTGGAGTACCAATAAAGGTATTCCAGCAATAAAATCTTTACCGGGAATTATTTCCTGTTTATGATATTTTTCACCTAATTTACCTGGTCTAATAAGTTTCTTCCCCAGGAGGAAATGCAACACTATATCGAGTTGTATTGTACTTAGCCTTATAGTGATGGCTGATTGATCAACAAGAGGCTTAAAAGTCAAAGTTAATGGAGAGTATTAGCCTCAGAGCAAGCAGAATGAAGACTGTAATTGAGTTCTTTTTAAGTTCCCCTTGTAGTTCTCTACACTTAGAAGTTTTGATAATAATCAGCGAGAGAGTAGAAAGTAGTTTTAGAGATTGTATTGTTAAGCCTGCAGGGCGTAACTAATAATTTGTGATGAGCGAGTATGGCAGGTGTTTTGATATAACTTCAAAGAAGGCTTTGATGATTGTTAGTTGATTGAAAGAGAAACGTTAACCAAGTTTCAAATAATTAAATTATTAAAAAATTTTCTCTCAAATGGGTCAAAATTCATTGACTATTATCGATGAATAAAAATAATGAAGAATAGTTAGTATTGAATAAAGATAAAGAATTATTATATTTCCTATATCTACTCTTATTAAACGAGCAAAAATTGTATATTTAAGTGGATATTGATGAGGCAGTCCAAAAAAAGAAGAAGATAATTTACACTATCTTTTTATTCATAAAACCGACGTTTCGGAGGCTATTCCCTCCTTCTTCATGGTTTTGAAAAGTCAGTGAAGGAAATCCAATGCGGCATTCCCCTCTGTCTCCTCTTTCAATGCCGCATTGGATTTCCTTCACTGACTTTTCAAAACCCTGAAGAAGGAGGGAATAGCCTCCGAAACGTCGGTTTTATGAATAAAAAGATAGTGTAAATTATCTTCTTTTTTTGGACTGCCCATCAATATCCACTTAATTCACTTATCAGTCCGTCTCCAAAAATTACTCCAATCTTATTGTATATTTGTTTGTATATTTGTATCTTGGTTATATTTTGAAAACGACTCTACCGATTTTGATGAAATTCACGGGTTAGGAGGTTTTTGGCGTGACAATTCGATCTGTCAGGGTCTCATCTTCGACAAAATTGTTTTTAATGGGTTTTTTCGTAATCAAATTAATTTTTCTCAGGTAGACAAATAGGGTTTTAAAAAAGGTTACTCTTTTCCTTTTGTACTCCAGGCAGACAATGGGTTGCCTTAATCCTTTATTCTCAAAGGCCTTGAAGAAGTATTGTGATTGTGGATTTTAACATATTTTGTTCTCCATAAACGTTAGAAATATTAATAAACGTTTTATAATTGTTTTTATAAAGAATTTTATTTATTTAATAGAATAAAAAATAATCAAGAATTTATTTAAAAATATATTTCGCATAAGCAGGTCTCGATTTTCTGTAAAAACAACACATTTTGATAGGTTTTATTTATTAACAATTGGATGAATAAAAATGAATCATATGGTTGAATCAAAACAGGTGCAGAAGGTGGGGTGCAGTGGTGGGGGATCCGGGGATAGGGCGAGGTTTCGGGGGTGGGGTCAAGCGGGGTGGGGGTGGGGGTACAGTGGGCGAATACTATATAGATATATTTGTATTTTTTTAATTTGAAAGCGGCTCTCAAATAAAAATCGACCTTTTTATCAGAATTTTAAATTAAAAATAATATTAAAATAAAGGTTTTAACTGAAGGAAGAAGTTACCGAGCATCGCTCGGTGCCTCCAGGTAGTATAAAATAAAGGACAAGTCTAGCGAAATTTTGTATGGGTAAGAAAATGGCACTGCTCGACTGCCATGAGGGAAACTGACTTGAAAATCCAAACAAAGAGAACTTATAAAGAGAAACAAAGAGATTGTCCTCTGCTTGATTCAAATAAATATACACATATACAGGGTGAGTTTTTTTATCTTGTGACAGTCTTATAACTCAAAAACCGTGGATTATATGAAAAAAGTTTCAAATAAAAGTTTATTTATATCAGGGGGGAAACTAAACTACGCTATTGTTTGTCGACCTAGAACAAGCTTTCAAGGATATTTCGAAGTCAAGTTCTCTTTTTTAAATAGAAACCTATATGTTTTTGTACATATTCTTAATCTAGAAAAAAAACTGAACAACTTTCATAAGAACTATTTTTTTATACGACATCAAATAAAACAAATATTAAATCAATTAGATCTCAAAAAATCCTAATAATTATTTTTAACAATCAATCAACTTAATTATCATATAATAATGATCAAATATTTAATTATTAAATAAATAATTTAATAATAATTAATAATTTAATAATTCTGCGACACTGTTCTGAGACATTCCAGAGTGTATGAGTAGTCTTCTGGATGAATTCCAGTTCCAATTTCCTTATTTTGGCCTTTTAAGTTTTGTCGTAACCTTTACATTTTTTTAAAATATATTTAAAACATCATAAAATGAAGCTCCTGAGGGCAAAATGATTAATTATTATTAAATTATTTATTTAATAATTAAATATTTGATCATTATTATATGATAATTAAGGTAGTTGTTCCGCCAAATGCGATTTCGTAGGATTTTTCTGAAATTTAGATATATTATTATTGAAATACTTGTACATCGATTGGTGGCAAAACGAAATTGATGAACAATACAGTTCCGGAGATATTTAATTTCAAAAATCGATTTTTTCGGGCTCTTTAGCATTGCACTATACGGGATATCGGAAAATTTACATACATATTTAATTATAATTAAGAAACCCTTCGTACAATTTTTATAAAAAACTAAACCAACATTAAACAATAACCAATACATATTTTAAGACAAGTTCATTCATAGTTACAACACAGTTTCTGAGATAATAAGGAATAAATAATGAAAAATGTATAAAAAAAATTCTCACTAAAAACATTTTGGCAACAGCGCATTTATTAAACCAGCGAAAGAGGGAGTAAAAAGTAGAAAGCGCGCGTGCGCTAGATTTTTCAAAATTATAATTTTCATAAGATGTAACGTAGGCGTTGATTACATTTGTTAAAAAATAACAAAACGATATTTATAGAAATTTTTGAAAATATTATTATTTTTATTATTATTAGTTCACTCTTTAAAGTATATAAGTTTAATTTTTTCTGGATAAGGGTATGGCTAATCATTTTTTACTTTACCATACAGGGTGTATGGTCAAGTATTGTGATCGTGCATGAAATAAGCGTTTTTTTCTTCTTTTTTTCGAAATAATAATTGTTTTCTCAAAATGTCTGCTAGTCTGTTAGTTAGTCTGTGCGTTACCAAATTTTTGTGGACGAGCTAGTTCAAAAACTAGTGTCAATATCGAAACCAAATTTCACACGTAGTTTTGGCCCATTGACATTAAGAACTGGTTAGATTTTGTGCATATCGACCCAACTAAGAGGGGGGGGTTAAAATTTAAAATTATAATCTTTTCAAACTAAAAAAAAACAAGAAAAATGAAATATACAATAAAATAAACCTATAATAATGAAAATATTTTTTTCTGGGCCAAAATTAATGGTGGGGCGGGGGGGCGAAATCTAGGCCATTTTAGCAAACTCAACCAAATTTTGTATACATAATCAGCACCTCGAAGTTTAAAAATACAAAAACTAACCACCCAAAATGTATGCTTCTTTCCAGTACTGACATGAGTTAATGTATAACAATCTTGACATTTTATTGAAAAATAGAATTCAAACCTAATCGCCTTTCATCAACAATATTTTTTAATAAAATATCTTTCTGACAGTGACAACAGGTTGGGTTATTCGCCAACTCGCCCACTTCAATTATTCGGGTACCTACATTAGCACTCTTAGTACATTTTTTTTCGTTTTTTCCCTCATTCATTACCGCAACAGCTTTTAATCGTTTATTTAGAACTTTTGATTAATAAATCGACCTTTAAAATGTATTTTATCATTCATTTTATCTGTCATTTTAATGTCATGTATAAAAATATTCAATCTCTTTCGATGTTGTCAAATTTCTCAAACGAGCACGGGTTTTGGCTAGATTTGGTACAAAAACAGCAAAAAGTGTTGGCCTTATGAGCTATGAATGCTTATTGACTGTTCTATATACTTGAGTCATTAACTTTTTGCTGGTATTGTCGCGAAACAACTACCTTAAGTTGAATGATTGTTAAATAATTAATAGGATAATTTTAAATTTACTGAACGAAGAATGAAGAGAAAATTATTTTCGATCTTTGGGGTCTGCGATCGATTGGGAGGCGCTTTGGAATATTTGATTATTAGGATATTTTTTGAGATCTAATTATTGATTTAATATTTGTTTTATTTGATGCCGTATAAAAAATAGTTCTTATGAAAGTTGTTCAGTTTTTTTCTAGATTATGAATATGTACAAAAACATATAGGTTTCTATTTAAAAAACAGAACTTGACCTCGAAATACCCTTGAAAGCTTGTTCTAGGTCAACAATCAAAAGTGTAGTTTAGTTTCCCCTTTGATATAAATAAACTTTTATTTGCAACTTAATATTTTTAATTAATTTATAAGATCTTAGGAAATTGGATAAATAAATTGAATTCAAAGTATTATATTGAATAAGACGGACGTTTCGTCGCTATATTTGCGACTTCTTCAGCGAAGTATTCTTCAACCAAATTGTGCTTTCTGTGGTTCTTTGTTTTAACTGTGATGAAAAAATTAATATATATTAAGAATAAGATAAATTAAAAATGATAGAATGTTTCGTATAATAATATCAGACAAATGAGTTGAAGAATAGCTCTCTGAAGAAGTCACAGATGTAGTGACGAAACTTAATCAATATAAAACACTGGATTCAATAATTTATTTATTCAATTTCCTAAAATCTTATAAATTAATTTAAAAATATTATTTTAGTAACTGTTGAGGTAATTACAAATACCGAGGGGTGAACCGCGAACTAATATGCTGTACACCTACTTCCACTTGTACTTCCAAATATTTCTAAGTACTTTCAAAATACTTTCAAAGAGGTATACAGCTACTTCCAATCACGGATCACCACTCGACAAATACTATTACAAAGTTACAAAACCCATGCAATTTTAATTATTTGTCAAAAACCCTTGGGGCACATTTGACAATCTCTCAGGGCACAGTTGAGTGCCGCGGCACACAGGTTGAGAAAGCCTGCTCTACCTATTTAAAGCTTAATTAATTAATTTTGAGCATTCCATCAACCACTGGACTTGCCTAGCTCTTACGCAGCTTTGATTCTTCTCCGCACAGATGGTTGCCTAAATACAGGCGCATCAACTTGATAAATCACGTTCAAATGCAGAGTACATTTTGAGGATTTCAATTAGTACAGTTATTTAAACTAGTATTTTATAATGGTGCAGGATGGAGTGGGGGGTTTCAGGTGAGGATCCAGAGGCGTAGTGGGGTGGTCGGGTCGGGTGTTGGGAACGGGTGGGTGGTGCGGGGGTGGGGGGGGAGGTCAGGGAGGGGGTTTGTAGCCTGGCTAGCAAGAGGGCCGCCGAAGGCGGACCTTCCAGCTAGTGTAACATAAAATTAAAATTAGAAATAACTATTTATCAGAAGGTTGCGTGTTCAAATCACGTCGGGGTCACCATATATAGCGAGGAGTAGCACATATAATATATAGCGTGAGAGAGAAGGCCGGCAAGCAAGAGGTAGGCGGTTAGGGTTAAATAAAAATGCACATATAAAATTGGTACACGACACAAGGCGAGTGGACGTAGGGGAACTTGTAGGGAAAGAGATGATACTATTCGATACACTTCGGGCTACCGTACCAGCAAGAGACCCCGTTGTGTAAGTATCACCTCAATCAAGTGTATTGCACTTGAATCTAAGTTGCTATTGAATTGTCATGACTTATATTTAATCGAAATGGACATGGTTATCACTTCTGAAATTGATCTGTTTATTTCTTGCATTGCAAAATTTATCCCTCGCCTTGGTGGTAAATTATTTATTATAAATCTTTACATATGGTTGCATGTGTGTGATGTATATTACAAATATCGATATTTTTGTATATTTGTTTGTTTTTCTGTTAAAATACAACTTGTGTGTTGAAAGTAATTGAATATGTGGCGCTTTGTGAAGCGCCACAAGTTATTTGCTTGGAGCCATGCATTCTCATTATCAACATCTATCTATCTATATATATATAAAATAGAAAAGTATGTGGATATATATGTATGTGGAAACGATCTGATTGGCCAGTGCATAGCCAATGCCAAAGCGTTAAATTATTAGAACGATTCTGATTGGTCAGATAGTGATCGTGCTTAGGCAATGTGTTAAATAAATCTTTCCTTATTCTTCCTTATTTTTGAATCAATTTCATTCAGCACATTCTTTCGATACTTACAGTAAGATTTTAAATTTCAATTATTAAATTGGTATGAACGAGACGCTCCCCGCCAGAAGTAGGTGACGCCGGGCCGAAGGCCCGGTCGTCAGCTAGTTCTCTATATTTTTGAAAAAACATTATTTTAGTCACTATAATTTATGGCTAGAGGGCAAATTAAAAAAAAAAAAAAAAAAAACGGTATAAATATTAATAATATATTTTCAAAATGATATGAGCTTTGAATTTCAATTAACATTTTTTAAAAGTATTTAAAATATAATGATAAACAACAATGCTACACATATACAGGGTGGTGACTTGGCCGACGCAGCATAGCGATTACAATGTTAATTTTTGAATGTGCATTTATTTGCTCCCCTAATTATTTTAGAGTTAAAGTTCTTATAGGTTTTTTGTAGAGAAAAAAATACTGAATCCGAACATATATTTGTTTTCAAATTTTGAAATTTCAGAACCGTAATAATCAACATTATAAATAATTGTATTTTTACAAAAATCACTGAGGCCATGGAATTATTAAAACAAACAAGGCATTTTCATTTGTTGTTTCTATTTGACGTTTAATAGTGATGTCTTTAGTGATTATTATTAAATTATTAGGTTGGGCCATTGTTTAGTGGTAAATGGTGGTTTATTCGAACATTTGCTATGATTGTTATTTTTTGTTATAATTTTATGCATTTGTTAATTATGTTAAAAAATTAAATTCTGTTTACCTTACTAATTTTATTGTTTTAATTACGTTTAAAAATATTACTTATAATTTCGTTGATTATTCTTGTGAAAATTTAAAAGCTCGTTCTAAACTTCATCTACGTGAATCTACTATTTTTATTTATCAATGACGAATACAAAACTCAGCCCATTCAAATTTAACCAGTTTCTCATTATGGTAATCAATAAATTCTAATAAGAACTGATTTTAAAAAGTTCAAATATAATAAACCTCACTTGGAAACAACAAATGCAAATGCCTTGTTTGTTTTAATAATTCCATGGCCTCAGTGATTTTTGTAAAAATACAATTATTTATAATGTTGATTATTACGGTTCTGAAATTTCAAAATTTGAAAACAAAAATATGTTCGGATTCAGTATTTTTTTCTCTACAAAAAACCTATAAGAACTTTAACTCTAAAATAATTACGGGAGCAAATAAATGCACATTCAAAAATTAACATTGTATTCGCTATGCTGCGTCGGCCAAGTCACCACCCTGTATATAACGCTAGTGTTAACAGAATGGGGGCTTCCCTTGATTAAATGGCCGGCTAAAAGACTTTGGTGCACTTTTAAATGAACCCCACAAGTAATTACTGAATTCCGGAATAGAGAGAACAACAACAAAAAAACTTGAGCGATATTTATTGAGCCAGTTTATTTACCTAATAGGCGGGAGAAATTACCTGTCCCTTTTTTTCTTGACTTTCACTTAAGTATACGTGAAGTAGTGAAATTAAATCACTGGAAAATAAACGTTTCTAATTCCAATATATTTAATTGGACTTGAAATTTATCTAATTGGAAATATTCCGATAATCATATTATATGGGTCATTCGTTCCATGCCAATTCAACGACGTTTTGTTGGTTAGTCCAGTATTTTAACAGGGAATAATTCACTGCTGGAATACCTTTATTGGTAGACCAATATTACTAACCCTAAGTTTTCACCCAAATTTGTGTTGTGGATATTTTTCTACGCGCCTCAAAATGAAAAAACTTCGGAGTTTTTTTAGTTTTTCTTGAATAACTCTAAAACGGGTTATCAAATAAAAAGATAACTATTAGATAAATTATAGCTCTTTAAATTTCACGTAAAATGATAAAGATTTCATCTATATGAGTTAGGTAGAACCGGTACTAACGCCTGCCAAAAACAGCCCCGGGATCACTTTGAAAACCTATTACTCGTACTTTTTTCGATTTTTCCCCATTTTGACCATGAAGTAGCACGTTTTCGACAAAAACCATTTTATACAATTTTTAAACTAGATTAAATTTGATACAATTCAAACAAAGTTTCATCTTAATTCGATAATTGTAACACGTGCCGCAATGAGGTTAAAATTTACAGTTTTTTGCAAAAGTTTTTCTTTCATAAAATGAAAACCATTCCATCCTAGAAACTTGATTTCTCTCTCATTGTCTAAGAAATTTTGTTGGCTTGAACTACTTCGACCACTTTTTTGATAAAACTCTTAGATTTATAGATATCCTACATTTTCCGGACAGGATATGATCCGAATCCTCAATAGGAAAATGTAGGATATCTATAAATCTAATAGTTTTATCAAAAAAGTGGTCCAAGTAAACGTTCAAGTAAATAAATCTTCCTAGAGAATGAGATATAAATCAATTTTCTAGGATGAGTGGATTTCAAAAATTCCAGTTTTTCAAATCTTCAACCTCATTGTGGAATCAGTTACCATTATCCAATTAAGATGAAATTTTGTTTAAATTCTAGCAAATTTAATCTAGTTTAAAAATGTATAGAATCATCTATGTCTAAAACGTACTCCTTCATGGTCAAAATGGGAAAAAAATCGAAAAAAGTACGAGTTTTAGGGATATTCAAAAGTGATCCCGGGGCCTGTTTATTGACAGCCTTTAGTACCGGTTCTACTTAACCTAAATAGATGTAATTTATTGTAATCATTTTACGCGTAATTTAAAGAGCTTTAATTTATTCTAATCAGTATCTTTTTGTTTTGATAAGCACGAGGGGGTGGGGGTTATTAAGGGGCAAGGGGGGGAATGTAACTTATGTACTAGGGAAATTGGGCTTTATTTTATTACGTTAGTGTTAAATTAATCTGCTTCGCTATTTGTTGATGGGGTGGGTGTGTCCCTCAGTGTCTGATCCAAGTGGCACGTCCCTAGAATGGAGAATG
Organism: Forficula auricularia; assembly: GCA_024734495.1. Classification (NCBI taxonomy): domain Eukaryota; kingdom Metazoa; phylum Arthropoda; class Insecta; order Dermaptera; family Forficulidae; genus Forficula; species Forficula auricularia. The sequence goes on along the minus strand of JALMQS010000092.1, from coordinate 862,330 downwards.
AAATTTGAGGTGATGCGTGAAGGATGTAGGGAAATGGGCTTCCTGGTACTAATACTATAAATAATGTATACAGACCAGCGGTTATAGAGACAATGAGATGTTTTATTGATTGGTTGTACAATGCACTATGTATCCGTATTGCAGACGAAGTCCTGAGAGGAGCCTCCGGTGTGGGTGTGCTCGTTGTATACTCCTTATACTCGAGGAATCAGCGCGTAGGTGTGCGTGTCGCGCCTCCGTGTGTGTAGATGTATATATATACAAGACAGTAACTCTCCTATTCACTCCTGGCTCTTGAAGTCAATCACGGCGGGACTTGATAGCCTCTCTCCTTTCAAAACTGCGGAGCTTGAATATAAAAGTATTGGTGTAGATGTCTTCTGTGCACTTTGCTGGCAGTATATGCTCACTTGCTCGCCTCTCTGGAGACAAATCTGCGGAACTTGAATATAAGTATTTGTGTAGATGTATTCAGAGCAACCTCGATATCAGTATATGTGCTCACTCTCTCTCCTGACAATGACTGCGGAACTTGCTCATGTCAATGCTCTTCTCTGTTGTTAATCACCGGTCATTGCTACGCTTTCCCAGAACTCATAAGTTTCCCTTGTTTGATGATCAATTGATTGCCTCAATTAGACTTAATGATGAATAAAAATAAGAATTTAATTGATTAATTATGAAAATAAATTATGGTTCAACTCCAGGACCATTGCACCTCCGACGTTATGGTAAAGAAAAATGATTAATTATATTGAGATATTATAGGGATATTGATAGATATTTATTTATTTTTCTTTTGGTACTTATTTATGGGGTATTTATTGGGGACAAAAATGCTCGACTATTTATTTATGTATCGGGGTTGCGGACAGACGGACTCCAGACTCACCAGAACGCACGGTAACTCGAAAACGCATCGCCGAGACCTCACTCAATTCACCAGGGTATATATATTAATCATCCCAGATTCAGGGTGGGAACAATCACACGACTAACATGTTTATTATAGAGTATATTTATAGCGTTAAGTGAAATATTGATTCATTTGCGTCCACTTACCTCGAGACACACTAGATTTTCGAGCAACAGGTAAAAAGGGTAGAAAATTATTTAATATGGAAGGGCAGAGGTGCTTAGGGTTACTATGGGGTTTGTGTTTATGACACATGACACAAGGAATTAGGAATATCTTCTTTTATTCGAATAATATTGATATTCGGGTTGTTATGATTCTATGGGATTAGGGATTAATAAGTGAGTGACCTGAGTAGAGAAGATACAACGAGAATGCAAGCAAGAGCAGGCTTTGACAATGATGGAACGAGTTTGCAATGCTATAATAGATGGCAAAAAATAACCGTATTATACTATGCAATTGATTTGATCACTATAGCACCAACAATCATAGCTTTTAATAATGAATGAGCCAACAAGACAAATAACAGAATAAACGATATCACTGGGGTACTTAAAATAGGGGACTAAAATATAATAATTATTGTGGGTGGGTGAGATGTAAATTTAATAGGGGATCTAATACTTAGTTAATCAGGTAAGAAATAAAAACAAAAACTAATGACAAAATATAAAAATGAGGGCTCGATTGATTTTATAAACGTGAATTTAATAGAACGGATTAATGTATTTTCTATTTACTGCTTTTACTGGGAATGAATGAATTAGTGATTTTAATGGTATGCAATTAATAATAGATTTATTTAAACTATGTTAAATGATATAATTAAGAATTTAATGGGGCCTAGTAAATTTATATTTTATAAGAAGGTGGGGGCTATGAAATTTTATTAGAATTAAGGCGGAGATTTTTTTTGAACAAATTATATATACAACAATGAAATTAATAAGAAATGAATATGATAAAAGGGGAGATATAAATGGAACTTGGTTTGATTGTTATTTTTACATTTTTAAGGCGGATATCAGTGGGAAGACAATTTTCTTAGATTTCAAAGGGATCAACAAAATATTTTCTTTTATTGATTTTAGCGTGTATGATTCCGCGAGGCGTTACGAACGATTTGTTCCAACGCCAAGGTGCCGGGGTGCACTTGATTCTGAAGCACGTGGCCAATAAATATTATTAATGATTTTAATTTTATTAATTTTAAACTTAAAAATGCTTTGAAATACTCTTTAAAATATGTGTCTAAACCAAGTAAAATTTTATTTGTGGGGGTGATTTCGATTAGGGGATTTGTATCGATTTTAACTAAGGGCGGTGGGGACTGAATTTTAATAATTTCTTGATTATTAATGACGGGTGTATGTGTTTCTATTGGGGGCTGTGAGGATGGAATTTTCTGTATGTTATTTTCTAATATTTTGATTTGGTCGGCATTGACCTTTATCCCCTCCCTCGTATCACTCATTTCGGTTTTGCAAAATGTCTAGTTGGGTTTGGGAATCGAGGGTTACCTGTTCAATTCTTTTTGTTAATTTGGTGGTTTTCTTTGCCCTTATTATCAATTTCTGTTAGTTGACTATTGATAATGTTAATCTCCTGATCGAAGCTTTGTAGCTTGAGATCTATCTTTTCGAACCTTCCTGAATGTTCATTGATTCTACTATCGATCCCATCAAGCTTGCTGGTTATTTCCTTAAATTTGCTATTCATACTCTCAAACTTGATATCTACATTATCGAACCGGTTTTCAAATTTACCATTCATATCCCTAAATTCGCCATTCAAACTTTCAAATTTACCATCCAAATTTTCAAATTTACCATCCAAATTTTCAAATTTACCATTTATATTTACATTCATATTCTCCATCGCAGTCATCATCTGCCTGAACATTGCCTGCGTATCATCGTTATTGGGGATGGTGGGTCTAGTACTAGGGGGTGTGGAGGGGGTTGGGGGTAGGTTCATATCACCTGCTGCTCTGTCGAGTGTCTCTCGTATGTAGGTGGAGCCGATTGTTTGTTCGTTGTTCGCATTATTGGCCTCAGGTTCCATGCCAGCAGTTGGTGTAGACGACGCTGCCTCCGAGCCCGTTTCCGCACTAGCGAATCCGGACGTCCCCTCCGCAATGACTCCCGTCTCGTCTGAGCTAGCTAATAGGGATGGCCTGCGATCTGCAGTTTCCCCAATATCACCGTCTCGATCCCCTTCTGGCATTTTGGGTAGCTCAGAAAAAAAAATAAATAGTAATATCAAAAAAAATGATTAATAAATATTATGTATTTTAATCTATAATCGGTAGGTGGGAATGTCAATGGCCTTTGGTTATTTACTTATTTTTAATTCAGGCAAATATAAATATAGAATAATTTTTTTTTGTAAATTTTTTTTTCAATATAATAATTTTTCTTTTTTTCAAACAAGGGAACCTGCTAATCTCTGGGCAAACGTAGATATTTTCAAATATTTTCAGAATTATGTGTACCAGGAAATGATTGTGAGATGAAATGATTTTTGAAGATGAATAAGGATTGTCACCTGGATCAGTAGAATACCTGCTTCTTTTGCGGCCTATTCAATCCCAGCTTACGAACACCACACGAGGGGGTGGGGGGTTATTAAGGGGCAAGGGGGGGTGAATGTAACTTATGTACTAGGGAAATTGGGCTTTATTTTATTACGTTAGTGTTAAATTAATCTGCTTCGCTATTTGTTGATGGGGTGGGTGTGTCCCTCAGTGTCTGATCCAAGTGGCACGTCCCTAGAATGGAGAATGAAATTTGAGGTGATGCGTGAAGGATGTAGGGAAATGGGCTTCCTGGTACTAATACTATAAATAATGTATACAGACCAGCGGTTATAGAGACAATGAGATGTTTTATTGATTGGTTGTACAATGCACTATGTATCCGTATTGCAGACGAAGTCCTGAGAGGAGCCTCCGGTGTGGGTGTGCTCGTTGTATACTCCTTATACTCGAGGAATCAGCGCGTAGGTGTGCGTGTCGCGCCTCCGTGTGTGTAGATGTATATATATACAAGACAGTAACTCTCCTATTCACTCCTGGCTCTTGAAGTCAATCACGGCGGGACTTGATAGCCTCTCTCCTTTCAAAACTGCGGAGCTTGAATATAAAAGTATTGGTGTAGATGTCTTCTGTGCACTTTGCTGGCAGTATATGCTCACTTGCTCGCCTCTCTGGAGACAAATCTGCGGAACTTGAATATAAGTATTTGTGTAGATGTATTCAGAGCAACCTCGATATCAGTATATGTGCTCACTCTCTCTCCTGACAATGACTGCGGAACTTGCTCATGTCAATGCTCTTCTCTGTTGTTAATCACCGGTCATTGCTACGCTTTCCCAGAACTCATAAGTTTCCCTTGTTTGATGATCAATTGATTGCCTCAATTAGACTTAATGATGAATAAAAATAAGAATTTAATTGATTAATTATGAAAATAAATTATGGTTCAACTCCAGGACCATTGCAAGCAGTTTTAGAGTTATTCAAGAGCGACTTGAAATAGTCATTTTGAGGCGCAGTAGAAAAATTTCCACAACACCACAGATTTGGGGGAAAAACTTAGGGTAGTAATTAATATTGGAGTATCAATAAAGGTAATCCAGCAATAAAATCTTCACTGGGAATTATTTCCGTTTATGCTATTTTTTCACGTAATTTGACTATACGTGCTATTTATAAAGCGTTCTCATCGTAAATAATATTATTTATATTTCACAGATCCATTTATTTCCATTCATTTATGGATATTACTTATTCTTTTTCTTCAAAATTCTCTCAAATGAAATTGAATATACATAGTTTAATGGGTAAACAAATAAAACAAAAAAGATGTGTTATTTCTAGATCAATCAATAGTACCTGGAGCCACCGAGCGAAGCACGGTAACCAAATTAAAAAAATACAAATATATTTGGTACACGACTCCTGGATGCCCCCTCCCCCCGAAACCACTCACCTCGCCACAACCACTGCATTCCCACCTCCCCCCGGACCCCCCACAACGGCATCCCACCTCCTGCACCTCCCACATCCATCCCCACCCGGCACCCAGTTTTTGCATTTCTAGCTTTCTAGTGGTCTATTATGTGTAGGTATATTTGTTTACTCGTACACCAATTTGCCCATATTCGTTCATATTGATAAACATTACAAAAAATAAATAGGAAAATAATAATAAAATAAGCTGACGTGTTCTGATATGGCCATCCACTTGACTTTAACATACAACCTGGCCCTTAAAATTATTTATAATCATGTAGGGGGGGGGAGTTAGTTTTTGCATTTCTATACTTCTGGTCCCACTGATTATGTATACAAAATTTGGTTGAGTTTGCTCAAACGGCCTAGATTTTCAATTTTTAACGCCCCCTCCACCCCCCTTAATTTTAGGTCGATATCCACCAAAATCTAATCAGCTCTTAATCTCAATGGACCAAAACTACGTGTGAAATTTGGTTTCAATATTCACACTACTTTTTGAGCTAGTCGTCCCCAAAAATTTGGTAACGCTACAGACTAACTTAACTAACAGACATTTTGACAAAACAATTCTTATCTCAAAAAATATAATTTTTTTCGATGTTTACTTATTAGAGCTTTTTTGCGGACCGAAATGCCATGGTTTTGTTCAATTTTTTTAATCAAAATAGTTTCAACCGTCTTTGAAATATTTCGAAAAAAAAAACAAGGAAAAAACCCACTTTTTTCATGCACGATTTCAATACTTGACCATATCCTGTATGGCAAAGTAAAAAATAATCGTATAGGATCTGAAATAAAAACATAAAATTAAATAAGATTTTTTTCCAAGTAATATAAAAAAGCCACTTCCACCACTTTATTTGTAAATACACCTGTTTTGTTATGAATCCACCAGTAATGTTGATTTAGACACCTGTTAATTAAAAACAAAAAGATTTTTTTTTTTTTTTTTTTATAAATTTTATTAAACCAATTATTTTACATTAATTAATGTATACCTTGTATTTTAGCTTCGATTTCAGAGATTTGCTTCTCCAGCCATCGAGTGTCCTTGATTCATCTTTTAGTCCTTGTTTTTAATAAGAGGAAAAATCTAATTAGATAAAAAACCTCTTTTCCGATAATTATTTCAATTCCATTATTCCCAATCAAGTCGATTGGTTTTAATTACCTCGTCTATCACATCTCAACCTTCATCAATCCAATTAAATTCCTTTTCAAAAATAAAAAATTACTAATTTTAATATAATATATTAATATTTGCTATAACCTATTAGTGGGTTTTAAAATTAACAAACCAATTAATAAATAAAAGATAATTGAAAAAATGTAAACAAATTTTTTTATTGAGATTTTCATCCATCAATAATTACTTTAATTAAGAAAAGATCAATTAAGATGAAATTTGTCGAGGTCCAGACCTAGCCAGATCGTTATCTCATTCTCAAAACTTGTTAATAGAGTTGGTTTAATCAAAATTGGTACAGCCGTTTTCAAAATAGAACCAACATACAAATATATACAATTTTTGCTCGTTTAATAAAAGTAGATTAATTCAGAATCATCAGAAATCAATGTAATTTTGTAAATCAAGAAATTCCTCATCTGATTCACTTTCTCTGAATGATTTATCAATTTTTTGATTTCCATTTCCATTTAGATAGAAGTAAAATTGAATATAATCTCTAAAATTGAATCAGCAATGCTTCGGAAGTCTCATTTTGATTGAAGAATTATTTATCAAAGGATGAATAATATAATTATGTAGGCCTATATCTATCGGTGTATGAATAATTGAATTGAAAATATTATTATACTTTTATTAATACATTTATCTTATTATTCAATCGTATTTGAAACATTTTTTGAATTTACAAATTAAGCTTGTAATTTCATTCTATTTAAATGTAAAGGTTAAAAGGAATATTCTAGGGTCTTCTGAACTCGATTCGACTCCACTCCGAGTCAATTTGGGTTGATACTCGGATTCGGGACTTGACTATAATACTCGACGAGTCCAAAGTTTTTAAAATTAAGTAAAAACCAGTATATTCAAAAGGTACTTATGTAGGAATGTTTTGGTCAATTTCTAGATGTATGTTTTTAATTATACAGTCCCCTAAATGATTATAAATGATTTAATTAAATGTCAAATATAAGAGAGGGCCAATGACTTGTATGGAAAAATCTTTTGCATGGCCACATAGGTGCTTTTGGGGATTCTGCGGTAACTGTGTCGCCTGCTGATCCAGAAAATGAAGAATTCCATTTTTCGAGATTTCGCTTAGTTTTCGAGATATTCAGTTTGAAATATACTGTTTTTTTTTTTTTTTATTTATTTTCTTTTTATTTTTCAAGTGTTTTTTTTTACAGAAGCCTTGGAAACCGTAGCTTATCACGTGGGTTCCGTGTGGCGCCGCTATCCGATGACGGATTTTTTTTAGTACTAAATGAAATATGTAGGAAAGTAAAAATACAATTTTAAACTTCAAATTTGAACTGGAATTAAGTTTATGGACAGATGATATTTCAAATGGCAACCTACCAACAGTATAATTGCTAAGTGACCTCTCCAAATTAGCCGTTCGGAAAAGTAGGTCCGTATATCTGTGCAAACAACCATTACATTCAATTAAAATTTCTACCAGTCCGTCTCTCTCCAGAGAAAATTTCGTTGCAAAAAAATTTATATTTTTCTTTAAAGGTAATCATTTCATAAGCACAATCTGTACAATCTATATAATAAAAATGAATTTCTTTTCCTTTGTAAGCGCAGATCTCTCAAATACCTGGACCGATTTGGCTAATTTATTTAAAAAATGTTCGTAATAGTCCATTTCAGATTAATACGTAAAAAAAATCGGAACAGTAAAACTAAAACAAAATCTGTTTAGCCAACATAGCTTGCCAAACAATAAAAGAACTAAAGTAGCAAACTAAACATGTGTTGGCGGCCCTGTTAGTCAGATTTTTGGACGTCATTCATTCTTAATAGCATAGATAATAGAGTTCTAACCACATTATCGTTGAAGAAGAATTTAATAATGCAACAAAGATTTAAAAAAACTATCTATTTTTTTAAAGTACATTTAAAAACAAAAATTAAAAAAATAAACTGCAACGGATCGTTGCTAAACTTTATCCAATGTACTATCTTATTCTAAAATAAAATACTTTAAACTATAATTTTACAAAAAACTATATATGACCTTTTTTGTGGTCCTCAGTACTTAATTCAATGAATTTTAAATCCCATAAATATTACTTTGACAATTTAATTGATGAACTCAAAAATTGTTATTTAATTAAATAAACTGCAACGGATCGTTGCTAAACTTTATACAAATTCATTTGAAATATTAATATGTTTATTCCTTTATTATTAATCAGATATCACTTGCAATTTGCAGTTCATGTTGACTTTATTTCAAAAATAATGATCGATTCTCATTTAACAGTCGAGGAATAACCATTCTACATTCGATTTTTGACGTTTCGGTTTTTATTGGTAGCCATTGGTGAAGACATGGAGGAATCGACTTAAAATCAAAAATAGCAATCGATTCTTATCTAATACTTGAGGAATAATAATTTTACATTAGATTTTTGACCCTTCGATTATTATTGGTAACCATTGCTGAAGACATGGAGGAATCGACTTAAAATCAAAAATAACGATCGATTCTTATCTAATACTAGAGGAATAACCTTATTGCATTCCATTTTTGATGTTTTGACTATTAATGGCAAGCTCTACTGAAAACGTGGAAGAATCGACTTAAAATCAATAAGACTAAATTCTTTTATGATAAACAACTCAAGCTTGAGAATAAGAGAATTTTTTATAAATAGAGATTTTTAATACATTTTAAATATTTGTTTCATCTTATTTGTTATGAGTGTATATTACAGTTAAATAGAATCTCAAATTATATCTATTTAAGACTTTATAATAAAACAATTATATTTATTCTCTGTAACTAATAAAACATCAATAAAGCAGCCACGTGGGCTAGCAAAAGGCCCACCGAAGGCGGGCCTTGAAGCTAGTATATAATATATTGATCCATTTATTTTGACGAATTCATGATGATATTGTACTCCTTTGGCTATGATATTATAAATTTGAAAAGAAGACATCTGTGTCTAACTAAATCTGTCATTAACTCATTTTTTTCAAAATTGGACTTAAACCACTTTGAAAATAAACGACTCATATATCGGGTGTTTTTTAGAGGTATAGAACTTCGAATTGAAATAAAAACACAAGAAAATCGTTTTAATGTCCATCAATTTGGCTTTATTGGAAGGATAATTTTATGCCATTAATGTTTAAATATGATTTCGGGCATGTGGCCGCCGCGGCTGGCTCGAATAAATCCAATTCTACAGGTCCAATTTTCAACCACTTTTTCGAGCATATAGGGCCGTATGTTGGCAATAACGCCACGAATGTTGGCTTCCAAGTCCCCTAACGTTTCTGGTTTGTTGGCGTAGACGAGCGACTTCACATATCCCCAAAGAAAATAATCCAATGGTGTCAAATCACACGATCTTGGTGGCCAATTGACAGGTCCATTCCGCGAAATTATGCGCTCTTCGAATGTTTCCTTCAATAAATCGATTGTGACGTGCGCTGTGTGGCATGTAGCGCCGTCTTGTTGGAACCACAACTCATCCACATTCATGCCATCCAATTCGGGAACAAAATAGTCGGTTATCATGGCTCTATACCGGTCTCCATTAACGGTAACTGACTCTCCAGCATTATTTCGGAAGAAGTATGGCCCAATGACTCCACCAGCCCATAGAGCACACCAAACGGCGTCTTAAGGGTCTCATGTGGATTCTCTTCACTCCAATTTCGGTAATTTTGCTTGTTGACGTAGCCAACATTCGTGGCGTTATTGCCAACATACGGCCCCATATGCTCAAAAATTTGGATGAAAATTGGACCTGTAGAATTGGATTTATTCGAGCCAGCCGCGGCGGCCACATGCCCGAAATCATATTTAAACATTAATGGCATAAAATTATCCTTCCAATAAAGCCAAATTGATGGACATTAAAACGATTTTCTTGTGTTTTATTTCAATTCGAAGTTCTATACCTCTAAAAAAACACCTCATATATATAGATAGGCTAAAACTTAATATTATCAGACCTCAGTCTACTCATCTTCACCATCTGATTCGCAGTTAATGCAAACAAAGTATTGTGTTTTCCCAGTAACACAATCATCATGCCCCAATAAAGATGCGTAACGTGCCCCGTCGTCATGATGGTTTTTTTCCAAATTACAGCAGTTAATATTAAATGAAACAAATGCCTAATGTAAATAAACTGCAACGGATCGTTGCTAAACTTTATCCAAATTCATTTGAAATATTAATATGTTCTAGAGTAAAGTACTTTAAAATATAATTTTACTAAAAACTTTATTTAACCTTTTTTGTGGGTCCAAAGGTACTTAATTAGGATATTAAATTTAATCAAAATTGGTTAAGTCATTTTCAAGATATTTAGAAAATACTAAAAAAGTACTGAAATAAAGTACTAATGTTTGTGGACCGATATGTACCAAAAACTAATCAGCGCTTCATTTTGTTAAAATACTGCTAGGTTTTCAATTTCAATTCATTCGGGGCAACGGTGTGGAAAAATTCGTGGACGAAAAAAAAGATAATACACATACATACATCCATCCATCCATCCGCAAGCACTTCCAAAAAAAATGGCACTTTTTGGCATCTCCGCGAGATCCCAGGTAATTTTTGGCAAAACCATCACGTGCTAAAATTCAATCTCATTGAATACTTCAATTTGTGACCTTAATTGAATCCATGGGTTCCGTAGTCTTTACCTGAGGACCCTTTGAAGTCGCGCTTGCCGCGAGAGCGATTCCAATACTTTCTCCCATGCTTCGCATTGGATAAAGTAAAAAGCATAATCTTCTGTAAAGGAACATGTATTTGTCTATGCATTATTCTAAAAGGTAAGCTCACTAGGAGCTTCGAAACTAGCATAACAAAATTTACTAATCTTGCTCAAAAAGACAATGATATTCTTCAGAACTAGACTGTCACTCAAAAGGTGGCATGGAGTTTGTGAGAGCCTCCACTCCAGACTGGCGGTTCTCTAGTTTCACGAGTTTCCGAGAAACTGAACAGCGTAAACATACCTCGTGCATAAATGTGCCCCGGTCTACCCTACTATATTAATTTAATTAAAAATATTTTCAACATGCTAAGGCCATTAGTATCTCGTATTCCTGAAGTATGTAATTTTACCATGGAATACACTTTAAGAAAATATTAAATTTTTACAAATAAGCTGACGTGTTCTGATGTGGCCATCCACTCGACTTTACCATACAATCTGGCCCCTTCACTTATATTTAATATTTAATAAAATTATTTATAATCATCTATGGGAGGAGGTTAGTTTTTACATTTTTAGACTTCTGGGGTCCCACTGATTATGTATACAAAATTTGGTTGAGTTTGATAAATGGACAAGATTTTCATTTTTTGACTCTCAACCATACCCCCCCCCATTTTGGGCAGTTAGTTTTTGCATTATTAGACTTCTGGGGTCCCACTGATTATGTATACAAAATTTGGTTGAGTTTGATAAATGGACAAGATTTTCATTTTTTGACTCTCAACCATACCTCCCCCCATTTTGGGCAGTTAGTTTTTACATTATTAGACTTCTGGGGTCCCACTTATTATGTATACAAAATTTGGTTGAGTTTGATAAATGGACAAGATTTTCATTTTTTGACCCTCAACCATACCTCCCCCCCATTTTGGGCAGTTAGTTTTTGCATTATTAGACTTCTGGGGTCCCACTGATTATGTATACAAAATTTGGTTGAGTTTGGTATAAGAGCCTAGATTTTCATTTTTTGACCCCACACCCATTTTGGAGCGGTTAGTTTTTGCATTTTTAGATTACTGTGGGCCCACTGATTATGTATACAAAATTTGGTTGAGTTTGATAAATGGACAAGATTTTCATTTTTTGACTCTCAACCATACCCCCCCCCATTTTGGGCAGTTAGTTTTTGCATTATTAGACTTCTGGGGTCCCACTGATTATGTATACAAAATTTGGTTGAGTTTGGTATAAGAGCCTAGATTTTCATTTTTTGACCCTCACCACTCCATTTTGGAGCGGTTAGTTTTTGCATTTTTAGATTACTGTGGGCCCACTGATTATGTATACAAAATTTGGTTGAGTTTGATAAATGGACAAGATTTTCATTTTTTGACCCTCAACCATACCTCCCCCCCATTTTGGGCAGTTAGTTTTTGTATTATTAGACTTCTGGGGTCCCACTGATTATGTATACAAAATTTGGTTGAGTTTGGTATAAGAGCCTAGATTTTCATTTTTTGACCCCACACCCATTTTGGAGCGGTTAGTTTTTGCATTTTTAGATTACTGTGGGCCCACTGATTATGTATACAAAATTTGGTTGAGTTTGATAAATGGACAAGATTTTCATTTTTTGACTCTCAACCATACCCCCCCCCATTTTGGGCAGTTAGTTTTTGTATTATTAGACTTCTGGGGTCCCACTGATTATGTATACAAAATTTGGTTGAGTTTGGTATAAGAGCCTAGATTTTCATTTTTTGACCCTCACACCCATTTTGGAGCGGTTAGTTTTTGCATTTTTAGATTACTGTGGGCCCACTGATTATGTATACAAAATTTGGTTGAGTTTGATAAATGGACAAGATTTTCATTTTTTGACTCTCAACCATACCCCCCCCATTTTGGGCAGTTAGTTTTTGCATTATTAGACTTCTGGGTTCCCACTTATTATGTATACAAAATTTGGTTGAGTTTGATAAATGGACAAGATTTTCATTTTTTGACCCTCAACCATACCCCCCCCCATTTTGGGCGGTTAGTTTTTGCATTATTAGACTTCTGGGGTCCCACTGATTATGTATACAAAATTTGGTTGAGTTCCTTCAAATAGCCTAGATTTTTAATTTTTAACCCCCCCTCCACCTCCCTTAATTTTGGGTTGATATGCATCAAAATCTAATCAGGTCTTAATCTCAATGGACCAAAACTAGGTGTGAAATTTGCTTTCGATATTTACACTAGTTTTTGAGCTAGCTCGTCCACAAAAACTTGGTAACGCACAGACTAACAGACATTTTGTCAAAACAATTATTATCTCAAAAAATATAATTTTTTCTTTGTTTACTTATAAGAGCTTTTTTGTAGAGCGAAATTCCATGGCTTCGCTCAATTTTTTGAATCAAAATAGTTTTGGCCGTTTTTTAGATATTTCGAAAAAAAGAAGAAATTTTTTTTTTCATGCACGATACAATACTTGACCATACCATGGATGGTAAAGTAAAAAGAGAAAAAACTATGAAAGGCGAACATCAAAATTAATGAATAGATATACCATATATGTCAACAAAACATCACATATTGACGATAGTAATAGCTGCTGCAACTGATATATAATGATCTATAACTGTCATTGTGTTCCACAATCGGAATGTCATCTACCAGCATAAATTGATTGATGAATTTCAATTTTATTAAATTATATAAAAAAATATACATATTTTGAGCTAACGGTTCAATCAAATTCCATCAAATAATCATTTTAATTAGATTAAAGAAACGTCGCTTTTATTTATTATTGATACCCTCAGGGGGAAAAAATCATTTGGTCCAAATTATGGGAAATTATTTTTAAAACATGGTACGCTTTTGACAATTATTATTTAACCAATGAACGGTTTGGGGGAGAAAGTCGAAACTTGGCAAGGGGGGTCCAATTTACAAACTTGACTGCCGAATTTCACCTCATTAGCTTCATAAATAACATTTCAAATTTTTTCTGATATTCTGCATTTTTGTACCAGAATTTTGGAGATTGCAAAATCTAATCTCCATGAACAGTGCTTGTTTAGTGTTCTACTTTTCCATTAGCATCGAAAGATTTAAAATCACTCAAGCAATGTTTAATGTCAATGGAAGGAGATGATTACAAACGTTCTTTGTTGATCCGTTTAAACCATTAAAAGGAGGAGGACCTACACCAAAACGTCCATTTTTAAAATAATTAAAATGACATTCACGGAACTCGAAAATAGTTCAAAATGGCCTTTTTCGTCATTTTAACCGATAATCTCAAAACTTTGACCTGTTGGAAAAAATCAGAAAATTGAATGATAATCAGCGTATATAACTCCACTGGAATCCATTGTTAGGTTTACGGTTACAAATTTTTGTTTAATTTTTGTTGAGCACTGCAATTGTTTTTTTCCAAACTAATTTAATCCACTACTTTAGTAGTTTTTTAAATTTCCAAAAATTAGTTACTTTTTATTGTAAAAGAAATAAAATCTCCAATTATTAGTTGAAAAACTTGGAAACTGTGTGATCCACTGATACTTGTCTTGAATTGTAGAGAGGTAATTATTCTATCCACCCCCCCCCCCCACCCCCAATCAACTCTGTTTATTTTCACTCAAACAACTCAGGTTTTTTCTTCAATAGTTTGTCAAATCTTTACTAACAGAAAAGTCTAGCTAGAAATTGGTATCCAAGTTAGTTTAAGTTAGTACTATAGAATTTGAGTCAAAAATTACACCTGCCTACGGAATATCTGGCTCAGGTTTGAAACTTATCAAACCATCCTCGTATTGTTGTAAATTCTTGGAGTTGACCAAGGGCAAAGCATCCATTTCAGGCAATATGGTTCATGCCTTGCATAAATAAATCAACTGATGGTATAGCAAAAAGTTTCACCCCTATAAGTCAGGAATTGATCTCTGCATTGTGAAAAGAAGAGAGGAGGTATTTCAGGGGTTGAACCGGAGTCCATTCATGTTTTGAAATATGTAAAAACCCCCCTAAAGACGTGAGTTTCACCCTTAATTAGAATGCAAATGATAATTGTCTCCCTTAGTAATCCAAGAGAAACTTCCACTGTAAAAGATAAGAACTTTTAAATTAATTTTTCTAAAATATTATAATCGTGCTCTCTCTTTATCTAATAGAGCAATAAATAAAATATAAAATGAGATATATGTTTAAGGTACCTATAGAGGGTGAGTTTTTTTATCTTGAGACATTCTTATAACTCAAAAACAATGGATTATATGAAAAAAAAGTTTTAAATTGCCTAAATCCACAAAAAAAATTGAACAACTTTCATAAGAACTATTTTTTATAAGATATCAAATAAACAAAATATTAAATCAATTAGATCTAAAAAAAATCCAAATAATAATTACTTTTAACAATTATTCAACTTAATAATCAAATAATAATTATTAAATAAATAATTTGATTAAAATTTGAATTTTTATTTAAATCACCCATAATTAATTATAATTATTTTTAAACACGAACAAATAATATAATATAACTAGTAGTTAAATTGTATTATTTGTTCGTGTTTTAATAAATAATTATATTTAATTATAGGTGATTTAAATAAAAATTCAAATTTTAATCAAATTAATCACAAAAATAAAAGCTTCAACAGCTTCATTATTAAATAAATAATTTAATAATTTTCTGACAATATTCTGTGACATTCCGGAATGTATCGCAAGTCTTCTTGTTAAACATCTTTTTTCAACAACATAAAATGCTCCATTTTTATTATTCTAACACAATAATATAACTATCTACTGAATTGACACGAGAAATAAACTTTTTTAAACTCAAGAATTTTAAATAGTTCTATTAAGTAGAAAATAATCTCTTAAATCTTTGTTTATAATGACGTTTTAAGATCATTATAAACACTTATTTTCATTGTTGGGACTTTCCAATTAAATAATTATTTATTTAATAATTAATTATTCAATATTTATTTATTTAATAATTAATTATTTAATAATTATTATTTGATAATTAGGTTGAATAATTGTTAAGAATAATTTTTTTTGAGATCTAAATTATTTAATATTTTTTTTATTTGATGTCGTATAAAAAAATAGTTCTTATGAAAGTTGTTCAGTTTTTTTTTTGTGGATTTAGGCAAAGTAAAGAAAAATATAGGTTTCTATTTAAAAAACAGAACTTGACCTTGAAATACATCTGAACGCTTGTTCTAGGCCGACAAACAATAGTGTAGTTTAGTTTCCCCCTTGATATAAATGAGCTTTTATTTGAAACTTTTTTTCATATAATGCATTGTTTTGAGTTATAAGACTGTCTCAAGGTAAAAAACTCACCCGGTATATGTTGGTATATATCAATAACGGAAAGACTTTTTGGATTTTAATTAAGATAAAAAAAAAACACATTGGAAATTACTTGAATAAAGTGCTCTTGAAAAAGTTCTTTATTAATTTAAAGAAATTCAGAGAAATAATGAGATGTGCATGATGAGAGGCTAGAAAGATTTCTTTTGGCTTTAAGTGCTTTTCTGTTCCCATTTAATAAAGTACTACGCGAATTTACGCTCACCCTCGATTAATTATCGTCTAATTGACTATTCTATTTGATATTTAAGATTTTAATAAATTTTCCGCAATGCAAAGAAATAAGTAAGTGTTCGTGCAGAGGGGGCGGCAACTCGAAAGAGGAATTGATTTTATTATTAGTTTTAAAAAGGGGTAAAAAAACGAAAAATCAAAGGAAATCACGGTTTAATTAAGATTTCTTAGGAACTACTAAACTAGAAACTTAAAATAGGAAGTGGCGTAGCCAGAAAATAATTTTTCATTGGGGAGAGAAAGGAGGGTATCTAATACTAGAGGAATAACCTTATTGCATTCCATTTTTGACGTTTTGACTATTTCCTCTACTGAAAACGTGGAAGAATCGACTTAAAATCAAAAAAGACTAAATTCTTTTTTGGTAAACAACTCAAGCTTACAACAGCAATACTATATAGATTAGTCCAGATTAATTTATAACAACGCTGACGTAATGCTGCCGACAGGGAGCGCCGTCGGTATATTTGCGGCAAATTTGAAATATAATCGTAATTTGGACTCGAATTTTGAAATGAAACACTTCAATTGATTTTAAATTAAGAAACATTAAATTTATTGATAATTATTCCTACTCCCCGTCCCCCTCACCACTCAAAAATTAAATATTCAATTTGCTTTTCTTTGCGCGCAGAAAGAGCGCACGCCCGAGTTTCTCATGGCAATACTGGATGGAGCAGCCTGTCATACAAACAACACCTGATCTCTTTTAAATATTTGGAGCCTTATACCGAGTATCGATCCCAAATTTAAAAAAAATGATATAATATAATTCTCCTCTTCACACGATCCCACTTATTTAAATAAATCTGCATATTTCCACACAAAAAATATCACAATGCTGTAGATTATAGAAATAAGAAATACTCCCAGATTTATATCTAGATTCTGATTTCTGTAGCTGTGCCAGGACGAAAATGAAGCGAAACTTTTAAGAGAGTATGTATTTTCGGGAGTTTACATGTATACATTTGGAGTGTGGTTTTTTAAGTGGAATAAAATTTTTGGACAGAGACGCCGCCCGCCAGGGCATCAGCCCGGAGGGCCGAGCTTCGAGGGCGTGCCAAAAACAGATAATGAATCATAAGAAATGTCACACGATAATAAAATTTTCACAGCCAAATATAAATTAGGCATAACAATTATGAAATTTTATACAATCAAATATACAATAATCAACAAATAAACAATAAATAAATAAATAAATAAATAAAATAATAAATAAATAAATAATTAAAAACCCTGTATGGTAAAGTAAAAATTACTGTTTTCTTGATTAAAAGACTAATAAGTGACTATTTAATCAAAGAATTAATTCATTAGTAAATTATTGAGATTAATATTAATAGCAATTATTGTTTGTATAGTGTGATTATTGACAAATTAAATGTTGAAACATTATACGGTGTATTAGATTTTATCCTGTCGTAATTGAATTATATATCAATTATAATTAATAACGTGTCAGTATAGCGTTTACTGAATTAACACAGAGAATTAAATTGTTCTTGTCTAGTTGAATATTATGACAGTTGTCAGGATTCTTGGCTTTCCTAATTCCTGCATTCAATTCTGGATAATCGTAGCCAAATTTTAAATCCGGTCACGTGACAACTAGCTTGAATATTTTTTTTTCGTTTCGTGAAACCCTTTTCATAGGTAATCGATCTGAATGAAGTTTTAATTTAAATTAGAATATTTTTTTTTTCATTTTTTTGCGTCAAAACTTTTGTCTAATATAAACAAATTATTGAATCCATCTGACGTATATAAAAAAAAAAAACCAATTACTACCACCTACTTCTATATTCTAGTAAAGTAAAAAGAAAATTATATGTCATTCAATTTCAATTTTTTTTTTTTTATTTTTTTTCATTCTTCGAAAAAAATATTCCAAATTCTTAGATTTATAGACAGTGGCGGATCAAGCATTTTGAAAGCCCCAAGTGCAATCACATTTTGAGGCCCCCTACATTACTGATTGTAAAATAGTGACGTTTTAATGAAAGTACATATGTTCAAAAAAGAGCATTTTTTATTACAATAATAAATAAAAACATATTCAATTATCATGAAAAAAAATAGTTTGAATATCGCACATCAAAATTACATTTATTATTGTATTACATACGATATATAAAATTAAATTAAAGTGGAACTTTTCTCGCTTTAAGTTTAGCGAATTTATCAATAATATAGTCATATTCTAAAGTCTGAACTACATCGTTTTCTATAAACATTATTGATAAATTAGTTAAATGTGTCTGTGTTAGTGAGTTTCGTAAATAATTTTTGACACGTTTCAAAACCGAAAATGAACGTTCACCACTGGCGTTGCAAATAGGTAGTGTCAGAAATTTTTTTAAAATTGTTTCTACATTCGGGAATGTTGATTATAGCCCCCCAATTAATAATTTATACATGTCAACAGGATTAGTGACGGGTAGTATTGTGTTAAACTGACTCGCGCAAATTTTACTGACCAATGCGCAATCAAATTTAAATTATGCGGTAGAACTTATAACTACACATGTATTGAGAAAACAGAATTACAGCACGCGAAAAAATTAAAAGTATGCTTTATTTTTGAGGCTCTTTAGATTCTGAGGCCCCAAGCGCGCGCTTCTTGCGCCTCTGCGGTGATCCGCCACTGTTTATAGAATCTAGCATTTTCCATCACGCTTTTGAGAATAATATTCGGATCATATCCTGTCTGGAAAATATAGGATATCTTTAAATATAACAATTTTATCAAAAAAGTGGTCCAAATAAATGTTCAAGTAAATAAAATTTCCTAGAAAATGAGATAGGAATCAAGTTTCTAGGATGAGTGGTTTTCTTTTATGAAGGAAAAACTGCGATTTTTTGAAACAATGGATCATTTTCTGTCATGGAAAATGCTAGATATCTATCAATCTAAGAGTTTTAACAAAAAAGTGGTTCAAGTATACGTTCAAGTTAATAAAATTTCCTAGAGGATAAGATATTAATCAATTTTCTAGGATGAGTGGATTTTATTTTATGAAGGAAAAACTGGGATTTTTTGCAAAAAATGCATTTTTATTTAAACTTCAACCTCATTGCGGCACTGGTTACCATTATTAAATTAAAATGAAACGTTGTTTCAATTATAGAAAATTTAATCTTTTTTAAAAATGTATAGAATGATCTTTGTCGAAAACGTGCTCCTTCATGGTTAAAATGGGAAATAATCGAAAAAACTGCGAGTTTTTAGGATAGGTATTCAAAAGTGATCCGGGGGGCTGTTTTTTGAATCCCCATTAAAAATCAAACCACTGGACCAATTTTCAATTTCTTTGTTTTTTTCTCGACGTAAAATTTTGTCCTCTTTAATTTACTATAGGACGATTATTTACAAAATATTGACCGTTTTCGAGTTATAAGTGAAAAACTGTAAAAAGTCCGAAAATTTCGAGGTTTTTCGGCCACCAAAAGTAGTCCTCCACACTTTCGAGGTCGCAAACTTAGATTTGTCATACCCAAATTATACCAAACGATCCTATAAAAAAAATATTTTATCGCAATTAATGTAAGCTGAACCATTTTTTGGATCTATTTACTAGGATAAGTATGGTAAAGTAAAAAATTATAGCCTAACTTTTTAATTAATGTCCAGGGATTTTGGTAAATTCGGTCTCACTCTGTCAACCAAGAAGACCAAAACACTGACAATCTCTAAATCACCACTCCGATGCAAACTACAACTGTACGATACCATTGTCGAACAAGTCATGTCCTTCACATACCTTGGCATCCAAATGACCTCTCATCAAGACCTAGAAACAGAGGTAAGACATCAGGCAATAAGAGCCTCAAAAATATCGGGTTGCCTTAACAATGCAATCTGGTCAAATCAATATTTAAGAACGGAGGCCAAGGTACGAGTCTACAAAACCGTAGTACGTCCAATATTAACTTACGCAGCAGAGACAAGACCCGATACTGCAAAAACTTCTCAATTATTGGAAACGACTGAAATGAAGACATTACGAAGGATAATGAACGTGACCAGGCTCGATAGGATGAAGAGTGAAGATATTAGAGAAAAATGTGGAATACAAAAGGTGGGCGAATGGGTTAAAAGAAGAAGAGCGGAATGGTATGCGCATGTGAGAAGAATGCCAGAAGACCGACTGGTAAAGAAAGTGATGACAAACAAGCCGGTTGGAATAAGAAGTAGAGGTCGTCCTAAGAAGAGATGGTATGACGTTCTGGAAGAAACAAACCTATAGGTTTAAAAATAAGAAGAAGAAGAAGAAGAAGAAGTGCAGTGGGTATAATGAGTTTTGATTGTTCTTTTTGAAATTTATTTGGTTGGTGGGTGTAAACTCAGGGTTAACTCTCTTGATGCTTGAAATCTTTAATTAAATTGACTGATTTTACTATTAATTGATTTACTATGAAATTAAAATAAAAATGGATTATGGAAATTTCTTATATTAAAAATTATAACAAAAAATAGGAACAAGGGAAATTAGATGGACAAGCGGGATTTAGTAATTCTCAATAATAATAGAGATCATGTTAGAATCATTTATTGTTGATAATGTAAATGTATTTAATCGCCGCTTGATATCAGCAGATATAGATATTTTGTTAAAGAGAAAATACAAGATGGTGGTTACGCTCTTTGTGGCGAAAGCTGTCGGAGGTTGTCTTGTAATCTGGTGGACTTCAGGAATTGGTCTCCTGATGACCAGTCCGGTTGATAGTAGTCTCCGGGTATCCTGCTGAATGAGATAGGCCCCCTCGATAAGACTTGTATCGGTGAGCCACTCTGGATATCTGTGTGGACGTGTGTTGTCCACGAAGCTGGTGTAGACCGAGTCGAGTAGAGCCGGACTAAAGCCACTAGGATCACAAGGAAGTGACTCCTCGCCGGGCGGCTATGGCAATCGTTATAAAGGTGTATAGTGAGGTGTCTTCCCGCTCACCGCCTCATGAGCTTGTTGTGAACTCGTGAAAATAGAGAAACGTGTGATCATCAACAGTTGTCTCTGTTGTCCTCCATGCATATAGGTGTGTATTCATGAACCTCCTTCAATGAACGCCTCGTGAGATATCATCAAGGACTGTGTTTCTTCTGAGAGCGCCTCGTGAGATGTATCTGTCTTGAGTTATGATCCAGGACTCCTCGAGCTGTCCCCCACCGTCAGTCTTTCTCCTCTTAACTTCTCCTGTTTCCTTCAAGCAGCGGTTTTCAAATTATTCATATCACTATTTGTTTTTATTTCAAAAAGAAAATACACATAAATAATTCCTAAGAGGCTCATCCCCCGTCCGTACCGCACTCCACTCCCTGCGCGAATTCAAATCTCAATTCTATTAAAAAATTATATTAAGTTATTTTTTTTTTTTATTTACTACAATTTATTTTTAATGAAATTTATATTTAGCTATAATTAAACAAATACTATTTTATCCTTCTTTTTCTCTAATCTGCCTCTCTTTGCAATTTCTTATTACAATATATCATTGGATATATTGTAAAGAAGAAGGATTTTGGTGGAAAGTCTACGATGGTCACTAGCTTGAAACTCTTTTCTCAGGTAATCGATCTGAATTAAGCTTTTAATTAAAATTTTAATATATTTTTTTTTTTTTGCGTCAAAATTTTTGTCTAATATAAATAAATTATTCAATCGATCTGACGTATAAAAAAATATAAAAATAACCAATTACTACCACCTACTTCTACATATACAAGTATAGTAAAAAGAAAATTATATGTCATAACATTCAATTTCATTTTTTTTCTTTTTTTTTTTAATTCTTCGAAAATTTTTTTCCAAATTTTGAGATTTATAGATATCTAGCATTTTCCATCACGCTTTTGAGAATTCGGAACATATCCTGTCTGGAAAATGTAGGATATCTATAAATATAACAATTTTATCAAAAAAGTGGTCCAAATAAATGTTCAAGTAAATAAAATTTCCTAGAAAATGAGATAGGAATCAAGTTTCTAGCATGAGTGGTTTTTTTTTATGAAGGAAAAACTGCGATTTTTGAAACAATGGATCATTTTCTGTCATGGAAAATGCTGGATATCTATAAATCTAAGATTTTTAACAAAAGAGTGGTTCAAGTATACGTTCAAGTTAATAAAATTTCCTAGAAGATAAGATATTAATCAAGTTTCTAGGATGAGTGGTTTTTATTTTATGAAGGAAAAACTGCGATTTTTTGCAAAAAATGCATTTTTTTAAACTTCAACCTCATTGCGGCACTAGTTACCATTATTAAATTAATATGAAACTTTGCTTCAATTGTAGAGAATTTAATCTTTTTTAAAAATTTACAGAGTGATCTTTGTCGAAAACGTGCTTCTTCATGGACAAAATGTGAAAAAAACGAAAAAACTGCGAGTTTTTGGGATTTTCAAAAGTGATTCCGGAGGCTGTTTTTTGGATCCCCATTAAAAATCGAACTACGGGACCAATTTCGCATTTCTTTTTTTTTAATCGACGCGAAAATTTGTCCTCTTTAATTTATTAAATAACGCTTATTTACAAAATAATATTGAGTTATAAGCGAAAAACTGGAAAAAGTCCGAAGGTAATTTTTTTTTTAATTTTTTCAATCTGTAGTTTTCTTGATTTTTTAAGCATAAAATTAATCTCATAGCATAAATAGTTAGTGTGATATTGACTCGATTTTTCTAAGGGGGGCAAGGAGTTTTCTAGGGGGGGGGGGGCACCCTGTATGGTAAATTAAAAATTTATAGTCAACCTAACTCAACTATTTGACTCAGGTCCAGGGATTTCGGTGGAAACTGCGAGACGGTCACGTGACAACTAGCTTGAAACACAGGTAATCGAACTGAATGAAGTTTTAATTAAAATTTGAGTATTTTTTTTTTTTGCGTCAAAACTTTTGTCTAATATAAACAAAGTATTGAATCAATCTGACGTATAAAAAAAATACCCAATTACTACCACCTACTTTTACATATTATTATTATAACCTTTATTTAGTTCAATTTTACATTTAAATAATATATATACTTTTACATATACTAGTAAAGTAAAAAGAAAATTATATGTCATAACAACTTTCAATTTCTATTTATTTTTAATTCTTCAAAAAAAAAAAAAAAAAAAAAATCCATTCGTTTTTCCTTATATTGAATATTAAATATTTTTTTTTTCCTTTCAATAAAAGTGTTTTTTTTTCTTTTTTGTTCACTTCACCCCTTTCATTTCGTTCTCGATTATCCTATTTTGAAGTTTTTTTTTTCGTTCTTCGTGTCAATAAAAGGTTTATTATTGGCAATTTCATCGCTACATAATCTAGATTTTATCTTTTTTTTTTTTTCAATAACGGCCTCGTTGTTGAGATTTATTTTTATTTTTTCTCCCCCCCCCCCTCTCTTTTTTTCTTTTGCATTGAGGCGGCGACGTCGGGCGTCGTTGAATTCGTCTACTTAAGTTGCCTGGGGATGCGAGATACGCAAAAATCGTTCACGCGAAATATTCCCGGTTAACACGCACTGTATAACACAATCTTGGCTATAAATATAAATATATATTGGGTAAAAGGGCCTCCTTATGATTACCTTTGCTCCGCTGTCCAATCATCTGACCCGGACCTAAAAGGGCCCTTTAAACTAAATGGTAACCTAATTCCCAGTAAATCCCCCGAGGGAAAAAACGACTCGGTTTCTGGACATAGAGGAAATTCAAACAACTTCTGTTAAAAAGGCCTTTTTTTATTATGATCAAGGGTTGTTGGAATAAAAGGCGGCGGTTATATTTCTTTGTTTGTTCTACTTTAAAAGAGACTTTATTATCTAACAAATTGTTTCGTATTGACATGAAATATAAAATTGATTTTTTTTTTAATGATGAATGCTCATTTAAATAATAAATAAATGTCAAATCAATGGGGAATTCAAGCAGAGAAACTTAAAGTAGGTGGCAGCAGAATTACATCGTTTATCTACTCTTATTAAACGAGCAAAAATTGTATATTTATTTATATATTTATTTGTTTGTTTGTATATATATATTGTATCTTAGTTCTATTTTGAAAACGACTCTACCGATTTTGATGAAATTCACGGATTAGGGGATTTTTGGGGTGACAATTCGATCTGTCACGGTCTCATCTTCGACAAAATTGTTTTTGATGGGTTTTTTCGTAATCAAATTAATTATTCTCAGGTAGACAAATCCCATTCTTAGGGTTTTAAAAAAGGTTACTCTTTTCCTTTTGTACCCAGGCAGACAATGGGTTGCCTTAATTCATTGTTCTCAAAGGCCTTGAAGAAGTCTTGTGATTGTGGTGTGTTGTTGTCAAGCATTAACTAAACCCGAACAAAGCTCGGTGTTCCAGGTATATATATATATATAGTATTTGTATTTTTTTTTATTTTAAAAACGGCTCTAACGATTTTGATGAAACAAACTCTATTAACAAGTTTTGAGGATGAGAAAGCGATCTTGATGCGGAGCGGGGGTGGATGTGGTGGATGTGGGGGGTGCAGAAGGTGGGGGATCCGGGGGTAGGGCGAGGTTTCGGGGGTGGGGTCGGGCAGGGTGGAGGTGGGGGGTACAGTGGTCGGATATTATATAGATATATTTGTATTTTTTAATTTGAAAACGGCTCTCAAATAAAAATCGACCTTTTTATCAGAATTTTAAATTAAAAATAATATTAAAATAAAGATTTTAACTGAAGGAAGAAGTTACCGAGCATCGCTCGGTGCCTCCAGGTACTTATTTATTTATACCCGTGACATTTAATTTTATAATGTAATAATAAAATCTTTCTACCTAGAACCAACAACGAACTCCCTTAAAAGTTATTAATTTTAAGTGATTATAATTATAAAAAATCACAGTATTTCCTTCATAAAAATGAAAACCACTCATCCTAAAAACTTGATTCATATAACATCGTCTAGGAAATTTTGTTGACTTTAACTTTTACTTGGACCACTTTACTGAAAAAACTTCTAGATTTATTGATATACTACATTTTCCATGACAGGAACTGATCCTTTGTTTCAAAAAATCGCAGTCTTTCATTCATTAAATGAAAACCAATCATTGTAGAAACTTTATTCTTGTCACATTCTCTAGGAAATTTTGTTGACTTGAACATTTACTTGGATCACTATTTTGATAAAACCTAGTTAGGGCGCTCGTGTGCTGAGTGCTGTGTGGCGCTTTGTGCCGCGCCCCCCACCAAGTCGATGGGGTCCTAACAACCTGATGAGCAGAGGTTGTTAGGGTTGCGTGTCCTCATGGGTGTGGTGCAGGGAGGGCTGCTGGTTGGCGGTTGGCCCCCTCCAGATCCGAATGCTCGAATCCGATTCGCTTGGCCAGTCGAAATCGAGTCGCTTCAATTATAGCATGGCTGAAAACATTTCAGTCATGCAGAAACGTCGCCAACGATCCGACTGAGTCATCTGGCAGCCGTGTCTCAAGGCTGGTCGCCTAAGCGACAGCGGGCCGCTACACCTCTTAGATTTATAGATATCCAGCATTTTCCATGACGCTTTTGAGGATTTGGATCATATCATGTCAGGAAAATGTAGACTGGACTACCAAGGAACCTTCTTTTAGTTTTTTTTTTTTAATAAAAATGATGAGAGAAGGATTTGCACCAAAAAGGTGCACCCCTAAAGGCCTGGGTTGGCCCCTCCATCGTGAAAAGAAGAAGAAAAGGGGAGTTTTGTTGTTTATTTCAATTATACAGGGTGGTGACTTGGCCGACGCAGCATAGCGATTACAATGTTAATTTTTGAATGTGCATATATTTGCTCCCCTAATTATTTTAGAGTTAAAGTTCTTATAGGTTTTTTGTAGAGAAAAATACTGAATCCGAACATATTTTTGTTTTCAAATTTTGAAATTTCAGAACCGTAATAAATAATTGTATTTTTACAAAAATCACTGAGGCCATGGAATTATTAAAACAAACAAGGCATTTTCATTCGTTGTTTCTGTGGTGTTTTTATTACACTTACAATTATTTAGTACAGTGCCTGTAGTTTCAAATTTTCGAACTATTCTGTCAACCAGCTGGAATTGGCCGATTCGGATATTTAACCCTAAACAAGGAACTAACTCACTTGCCGAGCACTATTTCCAGCATTAAAATACTTACTTATTTCAACTTTTTCTTGTAATGAATTCATTGTAATAAGAACTGACTTTAAAAAGTTAAGTTTTGTTTTATAATCATAGATTTGTTCACCAATATGAATCCATTTTGAGACTGGTATAAACAATAAAACTTAAACAATCGACAACAATAAAAGTTTTGAATTTAAATTTTTTAAATAAATATCTACATTTTTAAAATCGTTTTTTTTGGACTTTTAAATTATGAATTAGACAAAATCTGTTGTAATTATCTTTTAGAATTTTAATTCTGCTCAGTTTTTTTGTATTCTAAATATGCTCTAAAATAATCACTAAAGACATCACTATTAAACGTCAAATAAGAAACAACAAATTGAAAATGCCTTGTTTGTTTTAATAATTCCATGGCCTCAGTGATTTTTTGTAAAAATACAATTATTTATAATGTTGATTATTACGGTTCTGAAATTTCAAAATTTGAAAACAAAAATATGTTCGGATTCAGTATTCTTTTCTCTACAAAAAACCTATAAGAACTTTAACTCTAAAATAATTAGGGGAGCAAATAAATGCTATGCTGCGTCGGCCAAGTCACCACCCTGTATAGTGTTTAATGCAGGGCCTAATCGCATAGATTGACTTGGCCTAATATGCCTTTTGATACATTATTCTTTTGCATCTTTCTCATTATTATTATTTTTTTTAATTCTATTAGCGAGTGAAGGTCATTTATTAAATAAATCCACCACACCCCACTCGGTGCTGATAAGGTAGAATTTGGAGCTTTGAGTATTAAGGGCTTATTTTTTGCCACAGGGTGGTCACTGTTCAGCCTTTGCTTTAGCTTTACCATTTTTATTAAAGAAAAAGATTAAAATAAAAAAAAAATGTTTAATTTAAAATATTCATATAATAAATAAATAATAATCTCCATGTTTGAATATAAGCGACTTTTTAAAAGTGTATCAAATTATAATTGAGAAATTTCATAGTGATATTAACAGATTAGTTTCAAACATAATAAATATTTTGTTATCCTATACTATTAAAGCGTATTTGTGCCTGCCTCTGTATGTACCTATCAATGTACCTATCTATGTACCTAGGTCCGTCCCCCAACAAAAACATCCGTCATGGTTACCAATTTAAATAAAATTATCTATATATATAAAATTAAGGTTTCATCTATACATTGGGGTGGTGGAGTGGGTGGGGGTGCTGACTGGGTTTTGGGGTAGGGGTTCAAGGGGTGAGCCCACTAGCTACCAAGAGGGCCGCCGAAGGCGGGCCTTGCAGCTAGTTTTTTAATAAAATATTTGGTAGAAAAAGTGAAAACCTTTTCAAAACTCGTTACGTTCTTTGATAACTACACTGTGATGCAATAAAATCGACCCACCAATAAAAACTTTATTAAATAGTAAATCATTTTTAATTTTTATTACAAGGAACCATGCATGCATTATTGAAATTATTGCTTATTGCAAGTGTACAGTTGCCACTTGTTGTTGACTTAGCCCTTGATTAATTAGGCACACAATTTGAACTGCTTGAACTTCAGAAATATCCATTTTGTATATTTTATATGTTTCTATCAATGATTCATTAATTCAAAATGATTCATTTTATTGATATTTTAAATGGAATTTGATCTTTTATTAAAATTTTATTTAAATGTAAACTGATATTGTGAAAGTAGGATAATTTGTAATTGAATCTTTTAATTTAATTTTACTTATTTATTTTTTTATATAAAGTCAAAAATTATCAACAATATTTATTGAATATGTTAGTTTAAGACTTAAAAGAAGAAATTACATGAATATTTGTAAAAAATTTTAAAATAATTTGCTATTTAATAAAGTTTTTATTAGTGGATC
>JALMQS010000092.1:671596-833803 GCA_024734495.1 Forficula auricularia | reverse complement strand
GCTTCAAGTTAAAAGCTATATATATATATATAGTACACGCCCCCTGGACCCCCGAAACCTACACTCACCCCCCGCCCGCCACCTCCACCCCCCGTTCCCACCCCAACCCAAACCCCCGAATATTATATTAAATAGTAAATTATTTTTAATTTTTTTACAAGTTTCCATACATTATTGAAATTATTGCTTATTGAAAGTGTACTTGCCACTTGTAATTGACTTAGTCTTTGATTAATTAGGCAGACAATTTGAACTGGTTGAACTTCAGAAATATCCATTTTATATATTTTATCTTTCTATTAATGATGCTTAATTCAAAATGATTCATTTGATTGATATTTTAAATGGAATTTGAACGTTTATTACAACTTTATTCAAATATAAAGGGATATTGAGAAAGTATGATAATGTGTAATTGTATCTTTTAATTTAATTTTACTTATTTTTTTTTTAATTCAAAAATAATCAAAAATAAAAAACACAACAACGCAACACCGAACTCCTTAAAAGTTAATAATCAAAAATATTTATTGAATAAGTTAGTTTAGGAGTTAAAAGAACAAATCATATGGTTATTTGTAAAAAATTTTAAATAATTTGCTATTTAATAAAGTTTCTATTGGTGGCTCAATTTTTTTGCACCGCAGTGTATATATAAATATTGCATGATATATTTTACTTTACCATACAGGGTATGGTCAAGTATTGTAATCGTGCATGAAAAAAGTGGTTTTTTTCCTTCTTTTTTCGAAATATCTCAAAAACGGCTGAAACTATTTCGATTAAAAAAATTGAGCGAAACCATGGCATTTCGCTCTACAAAAAAGCCCTAATAAGTGAACATCGAAAAAATTATATTTTTCGAGATAATATATTTTTGTCAAAATGTCTGTTAGTCAAATTACAGATAAATATATTTTAAGTTATTTTTATTATAAATAGAATTTATTGAATTGTATGCTAAAAATATAATTTTCCTTTCATTCGTTCCCCGATAATCCTGATAAAAACATCGTCTCTCTTTATTTTCCTTTTGTTGCCATCGTTACTAGCAAAGTGAACTGGGTGAATTTTCGCGTGTAAATTGAGGTGAATGAACAGTTTTGAAAGTGTGGAGAGGGTTGGATCGCGGCCGCGTCCGGAGTGACACCGGGAGTTTCTACAGTTTCTTCGTGCCAGTCGGGATTGATCTCGAGAAACGGTTACCATCTTCGGTGAGTGAAGTTGGGCTTCGCGATCCTGTACCTTTCCATTATCCCCGCTGCATCATTGGTCCTTATCGTACCGGATTAAGAACACCCTCTACAGTCCAACCAGAAATACCTAGATATTTTTAGCATTTTCTAAATTATTTTAAAGTGTTTCAGTTTACTTTTGATATTGGCTTATTTTGATTTAGTTCTGGAAACTCTTATTATAAACTTAGTAATAAATAACCAATTATCGGAATGGCTAAACTCTTAGATAATTGGAAAAGAGATTTTAGAGCCCTTTCGCATGAAGTAGGGAGAATCCAGAATGCCCAAATTGGAAATGAACCTAATAGGCTAAAATTTTACATTAATCAGCTAGAATTAACAAAATCAACAGCACACAAATTAATCTGCGATTTGTTTGAAATAGCTGAGAGCCAAGATTCAAAAGAATTAGATATTTTAAACACCAAGGAGTTCCAAGAATTGAAAATTGTCCAAGACAAGATTGATGAACTTTTGATTTTAAGCTATTCGAATCAAGAACAAATAATCAAATCGAATGCTACTGAAGTAAAAGTCACAACCGATATTCAACTCCCACCAACACAAATACCTGAATTTGATGGCGATGAAACCAAATGGGCTACCTTTTATCGCGACTTTATTAATACAATTGAAAAAAATCGAACAATTACTTTTTCCCAAAAACTTATTTATCTTATGAATTCATTAAAAGGCGGATCCGTAAACGTCATTAAGCATCTAGATACTACTGATAATAATTATTTTGAAGCTATCCGATTATTAAAAAATCGTTATGAATACGCAAGTAAAATAATTTTTAAGCTTGTTGACAAAGTGTTAGATTACCCACCACTCTTAAAGAATAAGCCCTGCGATATAATTCGATTTATAGATTTTTCGAGGCAAATGATCACTCAATTCAAAGAATATAAGCACTTTTATGCAGAGAATAATATTTTTTTAATGAGAATTTTAACCAGAAAACTAGATCACACGTCTTATAAACAATGGCATAAATCAGTTAATTGGAAAAGCATAGAACCTCCTAAAATTGAGGATTTATTAGAGCTTCTCGAAAAAGACGCCATAGCCGAAGACTTACCAAAACCTCTTACATTCTCCTACCGGGAAGAGAAAGTTACAAAAAAACATTCATTCCATCTTACTAAACAAAAAATAACTGATGAAAGCAATAGCTCTAGCGAAGAATCACCCCCTCCAAACTCGAAAACTCCATCCTTTTATCCTCAACGGACGAGCTTCAAATCCTCAATCTCTAGAAATATGAACTGTTTTTTGTGTCAGCAGAGGCATCCATTATACCTGTGTTCTCAATTCAAGGAATTACTTGTACCGCAGCGTATCCAAGTTATTAAGGATAAGCGGAAGTGCCCAAATTGTTTTGGAAACCATTCGGAAAGTTATTGCCAATCAACCAATTGTTGTAGGGTGTGCAATAAAAAACACAACACGTTGCTACATTTAGATCGATCTTCTTCGAATTTTTAAATTTTATCCAAATATTCCAAACCCCTATGAAAAACAGAAACAGCATGATGTATCAAACAGATATTCCCGGTCGGCATCACGTTCCCCTTCTCCAAAGCACTCCCCAGCACAGAGGCCACCCTCACGGTCTCCTTCTCCAGACCTTTCTACTTCTCATCAGTCAGTCGCTCCTTCCTCTACTCATTCCTCTCGAATTATTACTAAATCGAAAAAAAATGATGAATTATGAAACAAAATCTCTCTTCCGTCTCCCCTATCCGTAAAATACTTCTGCCATGAATTTAATAAATATCTAAATGATTACCCAGAAATAAAAAATTATGTCTCGCTATCTACCACTACTTCTGAGAATTTCGACGATTTAGTAATATTAGGAACTGCCCAAGCATATATAATGGATAAAAATGAAAAACGACACTCGATCCAAGTCGTACTGGACCCAGGCTCTCAAATTTCTTGTGTATCCTCTCGAATACCAGAAAAATTGTCCCTTGATAAGACACCAATTACAGTTCATCTGTCAGGAATCGCTGATACCCATATAACCAATTTGAGAGAATATACAAATTTAAATGTAATATCAAATAATTTCAATTTTTCCATTCAAATTAATGCATTGATTATCAGTCAAATATCGAATTCGCTTATTAATCCGGAATTACCTTCAGAAATTATAAATAAATTTAATCACTTAGAATTGGCAGATCCTGAATTTTACAGTCCTAAACCTATTGATATTTTAATCGGAGCTGATTATTTTGCTGAAGTCATACTCACAGATCAACCTCCAGTTAAAACAAATAAATTAATCGCATTGAAAACAATATTTGGATGGATGATAATTGGTAGCTTAAATAAATGTTATCAAAATGATACATTAATGAAACGAAATTTCAATATTACTAAAATTCAGGAAATTGATCTTACTAATTTAATGAGTAGATTCTGGGAGACGGAAGAGATTAATCTAATTAAACAAATGGATCCTGACGAAGTGGAATCCGAAAATCATTTTCAAAAAACTTTTTCTCGTGACTCCACTGGTCGTTTCGTATTAGCATTACCGTTTAAAACTCCACCGACAACGCTTAACAATAATCGCAATATTGTTGAAAAACAATTTTATAATCTAGAAAAAAGATTAAACTCTAGACCTGCTGAGAAAGAATTATATCATAATTTTCTGCAGGACTACTTATCCCTTGGGCATATGACTGTCGCCTCTGAACCGTCTAGTTACTTAATACCTCACCATTGTGTGATGAAAGAAAGCAGCTCTACTACCAAATTGCGCGTCGTGTTTAACGCATCACAGCAAGATTGTCACGGCTTAACTTTGAATGATACACTCTATAAAGGCCCGAAGGTTCAACGCGATTTGAACCAAATTTTATTATCATTCCGATTTAAGAAGATTGCTTTATGTTGTGACATAAAACAAATGTACCGCCAGATTTTAATTCGACCTGAGGATCGTCAATTTCAGCACATATTTGCTAGACACCCAAATACTCATGAAGCTTCTGAATTTACATTGAATACTGTCACTTATGGTTTGAAACCTTCATCGTTCCAAGCACAAAGAGTTTTAAAACAGTTAGCTGAGGATGATGGAAAATCGTTCCCTTTGGCCGCGCAATCCATTATCAAACACACTTACATGGATGACATCGTTTCAGGTGCTGATTCTATTCAACAAGCAGCACAGTTAAGAGATCAATTGATACAATTGCTTAAAGCTGGAGGTTTCGAACTGAGAAAGTGGAGTTCTAGTCACACATCTGTTCTAAATACTATCCCTGCGGAATATTGTGAGACCGCTGTATCACTGGAAGACCCTGAAAATCCGTCGCTAAAGATACTGGGCTTGCAATGGCTTACGAATTCTGACAGTTTCTCTTATAAATTTAATGATATTAATAATCCATTGACTAAAAGAGGTGTACTCTCTAATATAGCTCGCTTATACGATCCCTTAGGTTGGCTCGCCCCCGTGATTTTCAAGGCCAAGCATTTAATGCAAAGAATATGGATTGCAAAGGTGGATTGGGACGATCAATTACCAGAAGATATCGTAATTGAATGGCAATTTATTCTAAAGGAAATGCCTAAGTTGAGTCAAATAAAGATTCCCCGTTTCATTCTATCAACGCAAAGGGACAATATCCAACTAATAGGATTCTCTGATGCCTCCGAGAAAGGATATGCCGCTGCTATCTATCTTAGAGTGGAAACTGTAGATGGATATGAAGTCCATTTAATGAAATCGAAAACAAAACTCGCTCCTATTAAAAGTTTAACCATACCTCGGCTCGAATTGTGCGGAGCGAAATTATTGGCTGAGTTATCTCAATCAATGTCTTTTGACGAACTTTCTATTAAACGTATTACATATTTTACAGACTCTCAAATAGTATTAGCCTGGCTGAGAACGCCTCCTCATCAGTTAAAAATATTTATAGCAAACCGAGTCAATCAAATCTTAGAATTAACTAAAATTTCGGAATGGGCTTTTGTGCCATCTCAGCATAACGCTGCTGACATAGCTTCAAGAGGTTTGCTTCCTTCAGAAATATTAAAAAATCCCCTTTGGTGGCACGGTCCTGAATTTCTTAAATTAGAAGAAAATAATTGGAAGTTCAATTTATCACCTGTCGCAAAAATCCCTGAATTAAAAACTAATAAACGAGTAAGCTTTTTTCTCGATAAATCAATTGAAAATTGGATTTTAAATAAAATAAATTCAGTTTCCACCCTTCTTAAATTGCAAAGAATAATAGCTTATGTTTTGAGATTTATTCACAATTCTCGAAATCCAAAATGCAAATTTAGAGGTCCTCTTTTGTATTCCGAGCTGAAACGAGCATTAGAAAAATGTGTTTCTGTTGTACAGCGGGAATGCTTTAGAAAAGAAATCAATTCTATTAAACTAGATAATGAGTGTCCCTCTAACTTGATCAGATTAACCCCTTTCGTTGACAAAGAAGGTTTTCTCAGAGTAGGTGGTAGGTTAAAATTTTCTTCCTTGCCCGACTCTGCTAAACATCCTTTATTAATACCGAAAGAATCACGGTTGGCCATTCTTTTAGTAGATCATTATCATCTAGAAACTCTACATGGTGGTCCTCTCTTAGTGCAATCCACACTTTGCCAAAGGTATTGGATTATCGCAGCTAGAAGTTTGATTAGAAATCGTATCTTTAAATGTTTGCCTTGCTATCGCCTGAAAGCCCGCACTCATCAACCACTCATGGCAGATTTACCGCATTATCGTTTTGCTCAAGATAGATGTTTCTCGAATGTAGGTATGGATTATGCTGGACCGTTCAATGTACAAGAGCGATTACGCCGGAAACCTGTTTTGTTCAAGTCCTATTTAGCTCTATTTGTTTGCATGTCAACAAAGGCCGTCCATTTAGAAGTTGTCACTGAATTATCTACGGAATCTTTCTTATCTGCCCTAGATCGATTTATAGCCCGCAGGGGTCTTCCTCGGAATCTGTATTCTGATCGTGGAACTAATTTTGTTGGAGCAGCCAATCAACAAAGGGAAATGATAAAATTCCTTGAAAGGGAACAGTTTCAATTAAGTGAAGAAATATCGAAAAGAAAAATTGAATTTCATTTCAATCCACCCGCTGCTCCATCATTCGGAGGAATTTGGGAGGCTGCAGTGCATAGCTGTAAGACTCATTTGACTCGAGTTCTTAAGAATCATACTCCTTCATTAGAAGAAATTATTACAGTTTTTTGCCGCATTGAAGCTATATTAAATTCACGACCTCTCTGTTTGATGTCTAGTGATCCTCATGATTCTATTGATTATCTAAGTCCTGGCCACTTTCTTATTGGAGCTCCGCTGATTAGCCCTCTAGAAATAGATTATTCTGATGTTCCCGAAAATAGACTTACCCGCTGGCAAACGTATAAACAAGCTATACAACATTTTTGGACGCGATGGTCTAAAGAGTACCTTCATCATTTAATGCAGCGTAATAAATGGTATCGTCCTAGTGAGAATATTAAAGTCGGAGATATAGTTTTAGTTACTGAGATCAATACATCTCCTCTACAATGGCCATTGGGTAGAGTAGAACTAGTCTTCCCTGCTAGAGATGGTATAGTTCGCGTATGTCAAGTACGTGTGGGCAAGACTTCATACCAACGGCCTGTCAATAAATTAGTTCCTTTAGTAAATGACGCTTCTATTAAACCTGATATAGACTCGTAAGTTCTTCAAAATTTGAAATCAATTTTGCAGGGGGGCAGTTGTCTCCGCCTTTAAACGAGTCAAATTACAGATAAATATATTTTAAGTTATTTTTATTATAAATAGAATTTATTGAATTGTATGCTAAAAATATAATTTTCCCTTTCATTCGTTCCCCGATAATCCTGATAAAAACATCGTCTCTCTTTATTTTCCTTTTTGTTGCCATCGTTACTAGCAAAGTGAACTGGGTGAATTTTCGCGTGTAAATTGAGGTGAATGAACAGTTTTGAAAGTGTGGAGAGGGTTGGATCGCGGCCGCGTCCGGAGTGACACCGGGAGTTTTCTACAGTTTCTTCGTGCCAGTCGGGATTGATCTCGAGAAACGGTTACCATCTTCGGTGAGTGAAGTTGGGCTTCGCGATCCTGTGCCTTTTCATCCTCCCGCTGCATCAACCCTCCTACATGCAATATAAACATATCTATTAAAATCTTTGATAAATGACCTAAATTCATGTTCGTAAAATTTTTTTGTTAAAAATTATCGATAAGAGACCTTAAAAAGTAATTTGTAAGTAACTCTCATTGCCCCCCTAGTAAAATCGAAACTCCAATATTAAGAGTCATAATGTATTTCTCATTAAATTATTTCGTTACAAAATATGTCAATTCCACTAAAAAGTTAGTTGATCTCTAATAGTCCAGGCAAATTACGTGAAAAATTGGCATAAACAGGATATAATTCCCGGTAAAGATTTTATTGCTGTAATACCTTTATTGGTACTCCAATAATACTACCCTAAGTTTTCTCACAAATCTGTGTTGTGGAAATTTTTCTACGCGCCTCAAAATGAGAAAATTTTAGAGTTTTTCAAGTTTTTCTTGAATAACTCTAAAACGGTTTATCAAATAAAAAAGATATTAATTAAATAAATTAAAGCTCTTTAAATTACTCGTAAAATGATAACAATTTCATCTATTTAGGTTAAGTTGAACCGGTACTAGCGCCTGTCAAAAAACAGTCCCCGGGATCACTTTTGAATATCCCTAAAACTTTTTCGATTTTTCCCCATTTTGAACACGAAGGAGCACTTTTTCGACAAAAACCACATTATACATTTTTAAATTAGATTAAATTTCCTACAATTTAACAAAGTTTCATCGTAATTGGATAATGGTAACCCGTGCCGCAATGAAGTTGAAGATTGGAGATTTTTGGAAAAAAATCGCAGTTTTTCCTTCATAAAATGAAAACCACTATCCTAGAAATTTGATTCCTGTCTCATTCTCTAGGAAATTTTGCTGACTTGAACGTTTACTTGGACCAATTTTTTGTTAAAGTTCTTATATTTATAGATATCCAGCATTTTGAAGGAGACAATAAAAGAGTGTGTCTTCTGCTGGAATTATAAATTTTATTTATTTATAACGAGACTATAGTTTCGAGGGCTTTGCCCTCTTCATCAGTCTATTACATTGGATTCAAAGGAATTAATTTATGAATGAAAAGTTAAAATATTTCATGTGGTTAGGTTAAGAAATTGTACAGTTAAAAATTGAAATTTATACTTGTTTTATTATTTTGGCTGTAGGTGGCGTTCATGAAGTTTTTATTTTAGCGGCTATTTTTAAAATAAAGCTTTCGGGAATTTCTATTTTCCGATTTAAGAATTTTTTTGGTGAATTATTGTATGATTTTAAAATTTCTAACGATTCGAAAATACTAAAAGACACACTCTTTTATTGTCTCCTTCAATATATAAAAATTCTGCTAATCTCGGCAAAAAAACATTCAATTTAATCCAGCATTTTGATGTTGAAAAATGAAATTTTAAAAAATCCAACAATTTTTCTTTTTCCTTATCAGGCCGGAAACTTATCAAACCATCCTCGTATACAATGTGTATAATAACCAAAACCGAACTATTCTTTTCCGATTGTTGAATTATTGTTTCCGGAGTTCTAAAATTCTTGAAATTCCATTTGATAAATTGACCGCTGTGCTTTCATTATATACTTGCGGAAGTTGGTCTCGGGCTAATTCCAAACAGACAATCAATAAAAGTTTAAATTAATATGCGGGGAAAGGACATTTGTAACCAAAATACAAGAGTATTTTAGGGAGAGAGAGAGAGAGAAAGTGAGTGGGATGGTCAGAGAGAGCATCCTCCAACTAGAGCTCTTCTACCAGCTGCAATTCTGGTTATTTCATTGTTGTTTGTTGTGGTTTGACCATGTGCAGTTGACAGACAGGTCCTGGAATTAAGTTCCTCCGCAAAATAAATCCAAAAATAATCAAGATATATACTTCTCTGGTTTTGAATCTACTTTATAATAGGACAGTTATTATATTTACCTACTATCTATAAACATTTCAAATTGTGTATCTCTTTAATTTACTACAAGCCAAGGAGGAGGATTAATTATTTTCCTACTAATATACACTGAAAAAACAATTTCTTTATAATAAATATATTGATAGAGTTGAGTATTTTTAATGAGCTCTTATTTATTCCAAAGATATTTGATTAATAATCAAGATATATTAAAATCGTTCCAAATATGATTAAATTTTTAGGTATTTAATCCAAATATATTATATACTTGAGTGATCTATTTTATTCTATTAGATATCTCTTAAACGAATGTCTTGTTATCATAAAACGACTCAGATTTTCTGCAAATAGTGATATCTTAATAATTAAGATATTTAAAAAAAAATTAACAAAAATTTTGTTTACATTATTAATTGTTTTTTTTTTTAAATTTTAAAACCCACTATAAGATTAGAAGAAATATTAATATATATTAAAATTAGATTACCGTGTACCTTAAATCAAAAATAATAATTCAAACTTTTATCTAATTAATTCAACGAAATGAATAATTTAAAAAAATATTCATATAATTCATTTGATTGAATATAGTAGATTCTAGATCAAATGAATATACTCATCTTCTAGTCAGAAATACATACCTATATTTATAATAAATAAAATATATTCAAGTTCATATCATTTTTTGTCATAATTACATTTTATTCTATTTAAATACCCAACTATTAAATTTAACTATTCAAATAACAATATTTTCATAATTCACTTATTGGTGCTTGGTTCAAATAGCGGCATCTTAACTATTAATATATCTAGAGTTGCTCCAAAAATATGAGAATACTTAAAATAAGTATATCATTTATTCATATTGAACAGAGATAGATTTCGCCATAATTCGCCAGAATTCAAATATCCCCCCTAATGCCCTCTTTACGAGAAATACGCGGTGTTTTCGAATACTCAGCACCCCTTCGCTGTCAAATTGGATAAAAGTCGAACAAGCGCTTTCGCCAACTCTTTTATCCCTATGACCTCCAGAGACTGGAACTCGCTCCCTGCCACCATATTTCCCGCGACTAATGACCTTCAGCTATTTAAGACCCGTATCCACAGATACCTTCGACCCCCGCCCAACGCATAAAATTCTTTTTTCTTCTTTTCACGATGGAGAGGCCAACCCAGGCCTTTAGGGGTTGCACCTTTTTGGTGTAACTCCTTCTCTCATCATTATCATTAAAAAAAAATTAACTTCACCATCTATTCATATCAAATATAATTTATTAACTATAAATATATCGTTTTTTTAGTGTAGATGTACTTTCCATTGATAATGTACAAAATTTTAATCCTCCGCCGGGGTTCGTGGGGTTCAGAGGATGTTCAAAGTTAGGGGGAAGAGGAGAGAATCCAGAAGGCGATCCACCAAAATTTGGCGAAATTTTATTATTTTTTAATAAAATAATAATTTTTGTCATATTTAAAATACTAGATATTTTTTGAATTTCGATTTAGAGCCAGAGAAAGATATCGCAGATCCAATATGGCGGTTACTACGATATCAGTGCCACCCTAACCACAGGGCTAAATGGGCTATAACCAGAGGGCTAAATGGGCTATAGCCACAGGCCGCAAGCCTTTTGGGGACGACAATTGTTATTGGTATTATATTTTTTGTTATTATTAGTTTTTAAGTTTATAATTAAACTAATTTTTTACATACACAGCGAGCTCGCAGTTGGCTGAAACGCTTGCAGCAGATGCAGACACTTACCTAGAACAAAAACAAAAAATATTAAAAATCATTTATTAAAGATTTCCGAATTTAATGATTCGATTATTATTATTATTATAATTATTTTATTTATTTATTTATTTTGAATTTCCATATAAATATAT
Source organism: Forficula auricularia (assembly GCA_024734495.1). Lineage (NCBI taxonomy): Eukaryota > Metazoa > Arthropoda > Insecta > Dermaptera > Forficulidae > Forficula > Forficula auricularia. The sequence goes on along the minus strand of JALMQS010000092.1, from coordinate 822,632 downwards.
ACACTCGGAAAATAAACTCTAAAAACATTTTACTATAAAGACTAACTTTTTTTCTTGAGTTCTCAGAGTATTATAAATTCAGATAAAAATAGTGTTTAAAAATGATTAGTTTCCACGTATCACATTTCTAAATATGTACACTGAAAAAACGATATATTTATATTTAGGACAAATACTTAATTGATTCCTATATTATTTTATAAGATCAGGAATTTTGCCGGTTCTTTGCTGCGTCTCGCCTTAACTCATATATTATATCAACTTTGTATTATAGTTGTCACGTCAAGTTGGTGAATAACCTAAAGCGAATTCGATTGTTTTCTAATATGTAAAAGTAATTTTTAAGGATTTAGGTGTCGGTTCTAGGTGAAACATTATAAGTAACTTATGAGGAGAATTTTCTAGGTTAGGTTTCACAAAAGGAAATATTAAAACAAATGTATGTTTTTTTGAGTTTGATTCACTCGATATATATTTCGGGTTATTAGCCCATCATCAGGAGTTCAAATGAAAACTGAATACAAATTTGTAAAAACATTCAACAAGTAAAATTTTGAGAAAGAAGAGTACGTTCAGAATTTTTTTTTTCTTTTTTTTTAATATAAACAAAATGTTATTATTTAAAATAAAAAAATTAAAATTAAAAACAAAATTACAAACAAAATCAAATTAAAAACAAAAAACAAATTACAAACACCAAATATGTAATCGAATTTAGGAGCCAATTTTTAATTTATTAATTTTAGCCAAATTAGAATCAATGATTACATCTGTGTCAAAGTCCAATTGATTATTGAGAATACTGAATTTATTCATAAGTGCCAATTTAATTTCAGTTGATTCTAGAAGAAGTGGTCCCAGACTTCTTCTTCTAGAATCAACTGAAATTAAATTGGCACTTATGAATAAATTCAGTATTCTCAATAATCAATTGGACTTTGACAAAGATGTAATCATTGATTCTAATTTGGCTAAAATTAATAAATTAAAAATTGGCTCCTAAATTCGATTACATATTTGGTGTTTGTAATTTGTTTTTTGTTTTTAATTTGATGATTTTGTTTTTAATTTTAATTTTTTTATTTTAAATAATAACATTTTGTTTATATTAAAAAAAAGAAAAAAAAATTCTGAACGTACTCTTCTTTCTCAAAATTTTACTTGTTGAATGTTTTTACAAATTTGTATTCAGTTTTCATTTGAACTCCTGATGATGGGCTAATAACCCGAAATATATATCGAGTGAATCAAACTCAAAAAACATACATTTGTTTTAATATTTCCTTTTGTGAAACCTAACCTAGAAAATTCTCCTCATAAGTTACTTATATGTAAAAGTGCTTAAATATTTGACATGGGTAAGAAAAATCCAATTATCGAATATCATTTGAATGTCATGACATTTATATTATAAGCATGTTAAAAAATAGCCATACTTCATTGAAATGTATTATGTAATCATGTAATTTATCAACATTCATGTCATGACATTTATAATGTTTGTGAATTATAAGATATAAATTATCAAATTTAATGTAAGGTAATGTTGAATGCAATTTCAGGCTGAAGATATGGCGTCGAGTTGAAGCCGAAACGTTTCGTGATCAAAATAAATTAACAACCATGATGAAGATTTTTTATTTTGAAAAATAACCATCATTCTCAAAGGATTCCATCTTCCACCGGATTCATTAAGCCTCGTTCCTGATCTTATAAAAAGATATACCTATTTATAGTTAAGAAATTATATTTGATATAAATAGATGGTGGAGTTATAATAATTATGGCGAAATCGATCTCTGTTCAATATGAATAAATTATATACGTATTTTAAGTATTCTCATATTTTTGGAGCAACTCTAGATATATTAATAGTTAAGATGCCCCCATTCGAACCAAGAACCAATAAGTAAATTATGAAAATATTGTTATTTGATTAAAATAGTGGAATAATTAAATTTAATAGTTGGGTATTTAAATGAAATCGTCGTTTTATGATAAAAAGAACATTCGTTTAGATATAATAAGAGGTTTTACTAGAAGTAAACAAGACATTTATTTAAGAGATATCTAAGAGAATAAAATAGATCACTCAAGAATACCGGGTGAGTTTTTTATCTTGAGACAGTCTTATAACTCAAAAACAATGCATTATATGAAAAAAAGTTTCAAATAACAGTTTATTTATATGGAAGGGGAAACTAAACTACGCTATTGTTTGTCGACCTAGAACAAGCTTTCAAGGGTATTTCAACGTTAAGTTCTGTTTTTTAAATAGAAACATATATTTTTCCTTATATTTCCTAAATTCTTCAAACAAAACTGAACAACTTTCATTAGAACTATTTTTTATCCGATATCAAATAAAAAAAATATTAAATCAATTAGATCTCAAAAAATTCTAATAAATATTTTTAACAATTATTAAATAAATAATTTAATAATTTTTCGGCACTGTTCTGTGACATTCCAGAGTGTTATCACAAGTCTCCTGGATGAATTCCAGTTCAAATTTCGTTATTTCGGCCTGTTGTAGTTTCTTCGTAGCGTTTATACTTCCTGTTTTTTTAAACAGATTTACAACAAGCTTGGGAGGGTGTATTCCTATCAGGAAAATGCTCGGCATCCATTACACTTCTTCCACATTCACCGCATAAATTAAGACCATTTCAATTCTGTCTTCAACAAAAAATGCTCCATTTATATTATAGTAATACAATATAGGTAACATTCTACTGAATTGACACGAGAAATAAACTTTTTTAAACTCAAGAATTTTAAATAGTTCTATTAAGTAGAAAATAATCTCTTAAATCTGTGTATAATGAAGTTTTAATATCATTATAAACACTTATTTTCATTGTTGTAACTTTTCGATTTAATAATTATTTATTTAATAATCAATTATTTAATAATTATTATTTGATAATTAAGTTAAATAATTGTTAAAAATAATTATTAAGATTTTTTTGAGATCTAATTGATTCATTTATTTTTTCTTATTTCATGTGGTATAAAAAAATAGTTCTTATGAAAGTTGTTCAGTTTCTTTTGAAGATTAAGTAGGCGTAAAGAAAAATATAGGGTTCCATTTAAAAAACAGAACTTGACCTAGAAATACCCATTAAAGCTTGTTCTAAGTCGACAAACAATAGCGTAGTTTATTTTCCCCCTGATATAATTAAAATTTTATTTGAAACTTTTTTCATATAATGCACTGTTTTTGAGTTATAAGACTGTCTCAAGATAAAAAAACTCACCCGTTATATATATACATATATATTTGGATTAAATACCTTAATATTTGGTCATATTTGGAATGATTTCGATATATCTTGATTATTAATAAAATATCTTTGGAATAAATAAGAGCTCATTAAAAATGCTACTTATTATAAATAAATTGTTTTTTCAGACAAGGCCTGCCCGCCATGTCATTTTATAATACCTATAACGTTTGTTGTAATATTATATAATATAATTATCTCTAAAACCAGCAATCGCTTGAGGCGCTCGTTAATGGTGGACAATAGATTTCTCCTCATAATAATATATTTGTTATTCACCATTGATGAGCACCAAAGGGGCTGTAAATAGATGTTGGAGGGTGAATTTGCATTAAATTATTAATTATTATTATATTCATCCGGGGGCGCAGGGAGATAGGGCGTGGTCCAGGGGCATAATATTGTACGCCCACCCTCTATTTTTTTAATTTATTTATTTTTTATTTATTTATATTCATCACATATATTAAAATTTAAAAATATTAAATATGTAAATACCCACATACACATAAAAAATTCGGGTGTGTGCTTAAGATCACACGACAGAAGTGATAACTTATAAGGCATTTATAATTCTAATATTCTAAAATTATTAAAATTTATATTTTTATAAAAAATAAATTTTTTAAGTAAACCTAAGGCTAAATCGAAAAATAGAAATCCTGATTAAAAAAACTAAAAAAAAAAAAAAAAAAAACATTAAATATAATAATAGAATATTTGAAAATAATATAACATTAATATATATTTAACAATCCCAAAAAAAAAAAAATAATAAAAAGTTAACTTAAAAAGTTTATTTTTTTATAAAAATATAAATTTTAATAATTTTATTATTTTTTGAAAAGGAATAATTCATATATTTTTAGACAATGATTGAACTGGTACTAGACCTCATCCCAAGCGTGGAGTGACGCGTGACCCGACTCGTGATCTGACGCGTGACGGCTAAATCTTATTTACTACTGCCCAGGAAAATAAAAATAAACATGAGCGGCGAAATTCAAATATAAGATATTAATTTGAGTTTAGAGTTCAGACCCCAACCGTGAAGCGTGATGCGTGACGTGTGACGCCTCAATCCCATTTACTGCCAAGTAAAATAAAAAGTGTGCAAGGTGCGCCAAAAGAAGTTATCACTTCAAAAACCAAAAAGCTCAATTCATTGAACACTTCACGTAAAATCTCGCCTTTTTTGACCTCCCCCCTCCCTTCTTCACGCTGCGTCACATTTTCTGAACCCCCAACAAATATAACGTCACAAAAGATTGACCCACCTATAAATAAATTAAAACAATGAACAAGTTGAGAAATTAAAAATTAAAATAAACTTCCCGTTTCTTTGCCCCCCCCCCCCCCCCCGCTTATCACATATCATATCAAGCAATACCCCACCCTCCCACCTGTTTGCAAATGTATTTTATGAATGGGCCCAAATAAAAATTAAAATTTCCCACAAAATCACACTCTAAGAAAGTCATAATCAATTAAAAATTTCTTTAGATGTCTAACATTTCTGAAATGATCATAGTTAAAGGTATATTTAATAGTCATCCTCATGCAAACAATTTTCTAGGATGAGTGGTTTTCATTTCATGAAGGAAAAACTGCGATTTTTGCAAAAAAAAACTGCAAAATTCAACTTCATTGCGGGTTACCATTATCCAATTAAGATGAAATTTTATTTACATGGTAGCAAATTTAATCTAGTTTAAAAATGTATAGGATGGTCTTTGTCGAAAACGTACTCCTTCATGGTCAAAATGGGGAAAAATCGAAATAAGTACGAGTTTTAGGGATATTCAAAAGTGATCCCGGGGGCTGATTTTTGACAGACGATAGTATAGGTTCTACTTAACCTAAATAGATGAAATATTTATCATTTTACGCATAATTTAAGGAACTTTAATTTATCCAATAAATACCTTTTTGATTTGATAAGCCGTCTTAGAGTTATTTAAGAAAAACTGAAAATTTTTGAGGCGCGTAGAAAAATTTCCATAATACAGATTTGGGGGGAAAACTTAGGGTAGTAATATTGGAGTACCAATAAAGGTATTCCACCAATAAAATCCATTAGTGCCCATTTGAGAATAAATACGTCCTGGCATGAATAGATGTCAATCCTATTGTGATTTTGGCCAGTGGATGGGTGTTCGGCAAGTGTGTGGGATTATTTAATTGCCTTTCCCGAATAAAACGCTAACAGTTATGCTCGTTGTTATTTTTTACTTTAAAAGCTGCTAATTGCAGAGGATGGAGCAAAAATAAATAAATGAACAGAACATTCATTATATAGGAAAATTGGATGGCAAATAACAGAGAGCGAGGCTTTTTCGGAAAAAGGCCAGGCAGGCCATCTTCGTTTTATTTAATTAATTAATAGGAATCAGATTGGGTTGAATCTAGACAGGCTCTAAACCGTCAATTCATTCGAGATGTTCTACACGCTATTTATTTATTTTTATCCCGGACAATTAATTAGATTTAAAATTGGCTAGCTCAGGCCAAAAGCCTCTCTCTCTCTCTCTGGGTTTCAACCCGTAATTCGGAATTTCGTGCGAAGAACGTCCGCGTTAGGAATTAATTGGAAACAATTACAAGAATTCAATGACCGGGAATCTTTCGGAATGGATATGATAATTGGCTTTGAGCCGTAAATGGATTTGTTTAATTGTTGTTTGCATAATTGTTGCTATTATTATATGGTATGTAGTTGGTGAAGAAAATTACATAAGATTATATCAAATAATAAAGGGTAATTACTACTAACATGTTTAACCGTAAAATAAAATACTAACATTTCTCTAAATCAAATAATTATCAACTTATTTAACGTAGCTATTAAAAGCTTGTATTTTTGTGAATAATTTTATTTAACATAATTTCCTCTAATAACATTGAATACAGACGAAAAATGTTTTTTCCCCCATTTTGACAATGAAGGAGCACGTTTCTGACAAAGACCACCCTATCTACTCTTATTAAACGAGCAAAAATTGTTTATATATTTGTTTGTATTTATATTTGTATCTTAGTTCTATTTTGAAAACAGCTCTACCGATTTTGATGAAACCAACTCTATTAACAAGTATAATAATAAAACTTGAGTAAGATACGAGGTAGGTTTCACAAAAATGAAATAAAACAAAATTGAGTTTTGAATTCGATATATTTCGGGGGTTAGCCCATCATCAGTAGTCTAAGAAAACTGATTATATATTGGAAAAATAGTTTTACAAGTAACAATTTTTAAAAAAATTTTAAATGTATGTGCTGAGGGGAAAGTAGGGGAAGAGGAGAAGTTGTTCTAAGAATTAATATTTTCTATTGAGATTTGAACTGGCTGAAAGGTATCTATACGTGCTATTATAATAACGAATGGACAAGTACCTGAGAAGGTACAACTTGGGAAAATCGAAGCAGTCAGAAAAATGAAGCTTTCAATTCAGATTGTTTAAAAAAAGAAAGTAAAATTTCCTGCTTCAGTTATGGTATGGGTTCAATGTCTGCTAGAGGTGTTGGAAAACTTCACTTCATTGATGGAATTGTAAACACCAATAAATATTTAGAGATTAAAAAAATCGTTACTTCCAACAATGGCAGATGAATTGCAGAATAATAATAATTTTGTGTTCCAATAAGAGAGGGTGGCCTGCCATACATCAAGAAAATCTTTAAAATGGCTTTCTGATCATAATGTTCCACTTTTGGAGTGGGTGGCAAACAGTCCCGACTTGTCACCAATAGAAACTCTTCGGCACTCAATGAAAATGCTATTACGAATACAACCAGCTAGAAACGTAGTCGAATTAAAACACAAACTTCAAAATATTTGGGATAATTTCACTCAAGATGAGTGTCAAAACTTAATAAGTACGTTGCCCAAAAGAATTCAAGCCGTAATTAAAAATAAAGGCGACGTCACACAGTGGTAAAGGTTTTGATTTTGTATGTTTTCCTTGTTTTTAACAATTAAAAATAATTTTAAGTTAAATGTTACAATAAAATGTTTTAAATTGTTTAAAATGTTGTTCCAAATGATAATAAAAATAAATATTTAAATTAAATTTACCGTGAATTAGCATAATTTTATTTAAAAAGAAAAAATATTGGTGGGCCAATCGAGATGGGACGGGGCTCGTATTACATGATAATGTTACACACACACACACACTAGTGTAGTTAATAATTTCATTATAGGGAATTGAGCATTATTGAGCACGCATGAGCGCCAACCAGACGTTCATTCAACCCCTTTGCTTTACAAAGGCTTAAAGCAAATTATGTTGCCTGTTTGAGAAGAGAAAATATATAATATTAATTTAGATTTTTTTTAGCACGAAAATAAGATTAAAAAAAAAAATAAGAAAAAAGTTCAAAACATAATTTATTACGAGAAAAAGAAAATGTCTTAAGATAATAGCAAAAAAGGGCCTTTAACTTTGTAATCTTCTCGCGGGCATGATTGTAGAAGCCAAGCAAGCCTTTTGATGTTCCAATGATGATAAAAGCGACATGTTAAGACGAGTATGTCTGTCTGTCGTTCTTCTTCTTCTTTCTTTTTTGGGCTACTTTGAAAGTAAAATGAAACCTCTTTCTTTCTTTCTTTTATTATTATACCAGGCGTCTAATTTCACTCACACAATCTATCTTTTCTTATTTCTTTAAAATAATGGAATTAGTCAAAAATACAACCCCCTTGGGCTACATGAGTTTTTTCTTCTTTTTTTAATTTGAGTAAAATAGTGTTTTTTACTTTTTTTTCTACAGAAACATTATAAAATGTATTGAATCTCATTTGGCTACACTGGATGGAAATAGAAAGTTTTTTGAGCCAGTTCAGAAAATAATCACGAGTAGTTTTTTTCAATTTCATTGATTTTATTTCGAAGAAGCTTTGAAAGATTTATGCCGCATGGTCCATGCATGGTGGAATTAAAAAATTGGCTTAGAATCGTGAAAAAATAAACTTATATACAGATAAAAGTACCTGGAACACCAATGCTCGGTAGTTTTTTGATTCAGTTAAGACAGATATATTTAGTAATAATAAAAGTAAAGATTTGAGCATCTTATTTTTGAAAATAGTTGGAATGTTTTTCAAAAATGAGCTCGGGTTCAGATTAACAAATCAATTTTAAAAGAGAAAGAATTTAATTTTAGGACAGATTCTAAGATTTTAATAGAAATATTATTAAATTGCGATATCAGAGGGGATTCATCCCCCCAGGAGTCGAACCTGAGAACTAACATGCTTTCCGGGCAGTCAGCTCACACCCTCGAGACAAAAACCTCTCTCTGAATCGCAATATTTGATATAAGCATAGAAATTCTTCACTCCATTAATATATAACGGAAATTAAAAATTTTATCTTAAAATGAAATCTGATATCGCAATTTAATAATATTTCTATTAATATCTTAGAATCTGTCCTAAAATTAAATTCTTTCTCTTTTTTATTAATAATATTTTTACTTTTAAATTCAGGTAAAATCGATTTTTAATCGCAGACAAAATAAAATTAAATAAAAAAACTTAATTTATATTGAATGTAATGGAAAGCAGCCCAGGGGGTAGTGAGGAAAGAAAAAATTAACACATATAAAATAAGGTGTAATTTATTGGAATCTTTCCTCCTTTCAGTTCAAACCAACGTTTCGGAGGATTTTTCCTCCTTCTTCAGGGTCTATAAACCAATATTACAAAATTATAAGAACAGGGCTGGTCATCATTATTTTCATCAATAAAATAATACAATTATAAATAGATACAATGTAAACAGCCAGATTATCAATAGAAAAAAATATACGAAACGTCGGTTTGAAAGGAAAGGAGGAAAGATTCCAATAAATTACACCTTATTTGATATGTGTTAATTTTTTCTTTCCCTCACTACTCCCTGGAGCTGCCTTCCATTACATTCAATTAAAGTTTCTACCAGTCCGTCTCTCTCCAGAGAAAATTTCGTTGCAAAAAAAACTTAATTTATATTTTTACCATTTTCCAATTTAGATGAAACTTTGTTTCAATTGTAGAAAATTTAATCTAGTTTAAAAATGTATAGAGTGGTCTTTGTCGAAAACGTGTTCCTTCATGGTCAAAAGGGAGAAAAAATCGAAAAATGTACCAATTTTAGGGATATTCAAAAGTGATCCCGGGGGCTGTATTTTGACAGCGCTAGTACTGACTCTACTTAATCGTAAAAGATGAAATTATTATCGTAATTTATCGCGTAATTTAAAGAGCTTTAATTTATCTATTAAATATCCTTTTGATTTGATTGGCTTCTCATTTTGAGGCTCGTAGAAAAATTTCCACAACACAGATTTGGGGGGAAACTTAGGGTAGTAATATTGAGTAGCAATAAAGGTATTCCAGCAATAAAATCTTTACCGGGAATTATTTCCTGTTAAAATCGTAATTTGGCTGGACTAATAAGATTTTTCCAAAACTTTTTTATTTTCTATAATTGTATAAAAAAATTATAAAATGTTTTGATTTCCAATACAGTGAAATCCCCCAAATCCAAACTAATTAGGACTATAGCCTGTTCGGATTAGCCGAAAGTGTATATTAATATTATTTTTAATTGCAGTTACATTCAAAACTTTTTTGCCCAGTGATACCTCTTGATGATGACAATAGCATGTCACAACGGTGGTAAAAATATAAATTAAATTTTATTTCAATTTTAATTTATTTTGGCTTCTAATAAAAATCGATCTTTTTACCTGAATTTAAAATTAAAAATAATATCGATATATCTACTCTTATTAAACGAGCAAAAATTGTATATTTATTTATTTGTATATATATTTGTTTGTTTATATATTTGTATCTTGGTTCTATTTTGAAAACGACTCTACCGATTTTGATGAAATTCACGGGTTAGGGGGTTTTTGGGGTGACAATTCGATATGTCACGGTCTCATCTTCGACAAAATTGTTTTTGATGGGTTTTTCGTAATCAAATTAATTATTCTCAGGTAGACAAATCCCATTCTTAGGGTTTTAAAAAAAGGTTTCCTTTTCCTTTTATACCCAGGCAGACAATGGGTTGCCTTATTTCATTGTTCTAAAAGGCCTTGAAGAAGTATTGTGATTGTGGATTTTAACATATTTTGTTGTCCCTAAACGTTAGAAATATAAATAAACGTTTTATAATTGTTTTTATAATGAACTTTATTTATTTATTAGAATAAAAAATAATCAAGAGCATCGAAGGTCTCAATTTTCTGAAAAAACAACACATTTTGATAGGTTTTATTTATTAACAATTGGATGAATAAAAATGAATCAAATGGTTGAATCGAAACAGGTGCAGGAGGTGGGGTGCAGTGGTGGGAGAATACTATATATATTTGTATTTTTTTTTAATTTGAAAACGGCTCTCAAATAAAAATCGACCTTTTTTATCAGAATTTTAAATTAAAAATAATATTAAAATAAAGCTTTTAACTGAAGGAAGAAGTTACCGAGCATCGCTCGGTGCCTCCAGGTACTCACTTTTAACTGAATAAAAAATTCACCGAGCATCGTTTTTCCAGGTACTATAATATATATGACTAAAAATACCTTTGATTTTAAATATATAAGAAGTAAAAAAAGCGAAATTTTTATTGATTACATAAAAAACGTTGTAAAGCCTTTTAAATTAGGTTTTCAACAAACTTGAAGTTGATTATAATATGTAGACAACGAAAAAATATCCTAATTCCTTTCTGGCTCCCTCCAAGGCCACACCCACTGACTGATTAGACCAAAAAGTTTCTCCCCGGGTAGTAGACAGTATACCTATAGATATTTACATGAAACTTCTTCTTTACTTAATGATTATGATTAAAAGAGGTTCTCGTTAGAAGGGTATCCCCTTACATTTTACCTCGTTACGAATTTGATAAAATTTACATTAAAATTATTTTTCAGAACAAAACAAAATATTAACTTCAATATAATAATATTCTGGTTTCTTAATGAGATGGAAAAATATCCATTACATATACATACTTTTATTTAATTGAAAACACGTATCTTGTGTTTGGTTAATCTCGGTAAATTTTTTTACTTTATCCAATGCGAAGCATGGGAGAAAGTATTGGAATCGCTCTCGCGGCAAGCGCGACTTCAAAGGGTCCTCAGGTAAAGACTACGGAACCCGTGGACTCAATTAAGGTCACAAATTGAAGTATTCAATGAGATTGAATTTTAGCACGTGACGGTTTTGCCAAAAATTACCTGGGATCTCGCCGAGAGGCCAAAAAGTGCCATTTTTTTTGGAAGTGCGTGGGGATGTATGTGTGTGTGTTATCGTTTTTTTCCTCCACGAATTTTTCCACACCTTTGCGCCGATTGAAATGAAATTGAAAACCTACGATTAGTATAACAAAATAAAGCGCTGATTAGTTTTTGGTATATATCGGTCCACAAACATTAGTACTTTATTTCAGTACTTTTTTAGTTTTTTCTAAATATCTTGAAAATGACTTAACCAATTTTGATGAAATTTAATATCCTAATTAAGTACCTTGGGACCCACAAAAAAGGTTAAATAAAGTTTTTAGTAAAATTATATTTTAAAGTACTTTACTCTAGAACATATTAATATTTCAAATGAATTTGGATAAAGTTTAGCAACGATCCGTTGCAGTTTATTTTAAATTCTATGAGGAAAATGATAAGGATTATAATTGGGGTTTGATGTTTGGGGAGATTTATTAATTTAAAGACAAAAAAATAATTAAACTTTATCCAAATTCATTTGAAATATTAATATGTTTGTTCCTTTATTATTAATCAGATATCACTTGCAATTTGTAGTTCATGTTGACTTTAATTCAAAAATAATGATCGATTCTCATTTAACACTCGATGAATAACAATTCTACATTGGATTTTTGACATTTCGGTTATTATTGTAACCATTGCTGAAGACATGGAGGAATCGACTTAAAATCAAAAATAACGATCGATTCTTATCTAATACTAGAGGAATAACCTTATTGCATTCCATTTTTGATGTTTTGACTATTAATGGAAACCTCTACTTAAAATGTGGAAGAATCGACTTAAAATCAAAAAGACTAAATTCTTTTATGGCAAACAACTCAAGCTTAAATGGAATGCAATAAGGTTATTCCTCTAGTATTAGATAAGAATCGATCGTTATTTTTGATTTTAAGTCGATTCCTCCATGTCTTCAACAATGGTTACCAATAATAATCGAAACGTAAAATACCTAATGTAGAATTGTTATTCCTCAAGTACTAGATGAGAATCAATCGCTATTTTTGGTTTAAAATCGATTTCTTTATGTCTTCAGGAATGGTTACTAATAAAAACCGAAACGTCAAAAATCCAATATAGAATGGATATTTCTCAAGTATTAGATGAGAATCAATCGCTATTTTTGATTTCAAATGAATAAATTTTAAAGAATTTAAAAAATTTAAAAAAGTACTCTCTTACTCTAGAGTAAAGTATTTTAAAATATAATTTTACTAAAAACTTTATTTAACCTTTTTTGTGGGTCCCAAGGTACTTAATTAGGATATTAAATTTCATCTAAATGGGTTAAATCATTTTCAAGATATTTAGAAAAAACTAAAAAAGTACTGAAATAAAGTACTAATGTTTGTGGACCGATATATACCAAAAACTAATCAGCGCTTCATTTTGTTAAACTAATGGTAGGTTTTCAATTTCATTTCAATCGGTGTAACGGTGTGGAAAAATCGTGGGCCAAAAAAACGATAACATCCATCCATCCATCCGCACACACTAAATGAAAAAATCGCACTTTTTGGCCTCTCGACGAGACCCCTTGTAATTTTTGGCAAAACCGTCACGTGCTAAAATTCAACCTAATTGAATACTACAATTTGTGACTTTAATTGAGTCCATGGGTTCCGTAGTCTTTACCTGAGGACCCTTTGAAGCCACGCTTGCCCCGAGAGTGATTACAATACTTTACCCATGCTTTGCATTGGATAAAGTAATAATAATAACTTAAAAATTAAATAAAATGCACTAAAAGGTATAAAATAATTATTATCTTTAAAGTTTGAATTTTTATTTAAATCACACATGATTAATTTATATGGTAATTATTTATTGAAACAAATAATTACTAATTAAATTTAGTATTTATATTGTAATTATTTGTTTCAATAAATAATTACCATATAAATTAATCATGTGTGATTTAAATAAAAATTCAAACTTTAATCAAATTAATCACAAAAATAAAAGCTTCAACGGCTTCATTACTAATTATTATCTTATTTAGTTACAACTATAGTAGATATTTATTTCACCCTTACATGAATTCATGTGTGGATTCAACTTATTTGACTCTCGTTATAGATAACAATGAACCATCATTACAATAAAGCATTATGTCAATAATTCCCCCCAAAGCATACTTTGCACGCAGCACACGTTTTGCCGACTCCCAACACTCTTTTGCGGTCAAATTGGAAAAGTGCCGGACCACTTCATTCGCGAATACATATATCCCCATGACTTCAAGGAACTGGAACTCTCTCCAGCCTCTATCTTTCCCAGCACCTATGATCTTCAAACCTTCAAAACCAGGGTGCATAGACACCTACGTCTACACCCTCTCACTTAATCAACTTTCCCTTCTCTTCGGTAATGCAAGGGTCTTTCGAGATCCATAGGGGCTACACCTTTGCTGGTGCACCCTTCTTGCATTCGATTGCATTAAAAAAAAAAAAAAAAAAATTATGTAGACCCTCGGAGAATAAAAAACCCTAAATTTATGTTGAAATGTTGCCTTCAAATTATTATATATGGGCTATCATATTTATTATTTATTTATTTATTTGCCTCGGGAAATGTGTGTGTTGTTTAAATAATAATATGAAGAGAGAATAAATAGATGTAGGAGTCAAATTAAAGCCGGGTAAGTTTTTTTACTGTGGGCGGGGGCTGGAGAATTTGGTATTGTGGTCTGTAAGCAGAGCCCTCTTGCTATTCCCGACCCTCGGAGGCAATCTCACTCTTATATATTATACCATATATATATATATATATATATATATATATATATATATATATATATATATATATATATATATATATATATATATATATATATATGTAATCTTTAAATCGATTAGGTTATAAATGATTCATTAGCTAGAACTATAAGTGGTTTTATTAACAAATATACAATACAATTTATACAATAAATAATTAGAAGATAATCTTACCTATAAGTGAAAAGATTATAAGACCTTTATCACGTATTTAAAGATGTACAATTTATTCTTATTATCTTCTATTTATATTAAATTACAAGTTCATTTTATATCTTAACCGAACTGACATGTGCATAGCAAGCCAGAGCTACTACCAACATAATATTTAATAAATCCCTAGAGGTTATAATAAGAGCGCTAAATTAGGAATAAGATATTATTATCTAATTTACACCTCCTCTGCTAGGGGACTCTTTTTCTCATAAGGGGAAAAAGAGTAAGGTCTCAGCTTCCTACTGTTCACCACACTTTCCTTGTTTTTCTTATTACACTTTAGTTTATACATAGAGTTTGAAACTTTCTTGCTGATGATGAATGGTCCGCTTCTTATTTCTTCTAACTTGCCCCTGTTTAATTTATTTCCATTCATAACATATACCCATTCTCCTTCTTTGAATTGATGTTCTTTTTTATTCACATCAAATTTCTTTTTATTTTTGAGAAAATTTTTTTCTGAGTTTCTGAATGCTTCTTCTCTATCTTTCTCTATATCTTCTTTTTGTGTAACTCTTCGGGGATAATATCAGAACTTTGTTCGTACAACAGGTAAGAGGGTGAGTATTTTGTTACGCTATGATTTGTAATATTATATTCTCTTACGCATTCTTCTGCTAATTTCGGCCATGCTCGTTTATCTTTTTCATTTATTTTACATCTTAATCTATTTACTAAAGTCTGGTTTAATCTCTCATTTAAACCATTAGATTGTGGGGAATCTATAGATGTAAATATTAGTTGAATTTTCTTTTCTTTTAGATACTTTTTAAATTTAATTGAATTTAAAGCACTATATTGGTCAACTAAAATCATTTTTATTTCGTTTTTATTTATAATCGGGTTTAGTAATTTAATGAAATCATCTGCAGACTGGGTAGTTGATGTCGAAATCCAAGCATATCTAGAGAAATGGTCCACCAGCAAATGCATATATTTCTTTGTTGATCTATTACCACCAAAACCACCTATTGTGTCTATTGACATTATTTCAAATGGACATTTTGCTGGTCCTAGTTTTGATAATAGACCTATTTCTCTTGGACCCCTTGATTTATTCTTTATGCATGTTTCACATGTGTTACAATAATCTTTTATTAATTCGTCCATATTCTTGAAGTAATAAAATGGTCTTATTTTTTCTGCCATTAGATTATTACCAATATGACCGTAGAATTTATGTATTTTATCTATCAATTTTTTTCCAAATTCTTTAGATACATATATTCTTTTATTATTTTTTAATATTTTGAAATTTATATCACCGTTTTTAAAAGTCTTTTTTGAATTTTCAATTTCATCTTTAATAGATTCCTGATCATTAATTATTTCTTCTATCTTGATCATATTCACTATTTCTAAGCAATCTTCTTTATTTTCGAAATCTTCCAAAACTGGATTTCTCGATAAGGTGTCAGCTTCTATATTTTCTTTTCCTTCTTTGTAGACCACTTTAAAATTATATTGTGTTAAGTATAACATCATATCTCCTAGTGCTTCATCAGTTCTCGCTTTTGATTTTAAATTTACAAGTGGTTTATGGTCTGATGTGACTATGAATTCTTTACCTATTAGATAATGTTGCCAGTATACAATCGCTTCCTTAATTGCTAAACATTCCAAAAACATTACTTCTTTCTTCATTTGTCCCGGTGTCAATTTCTTTGAGAAGTATGCTACTGGATGTAGAAATCCATCTTCCTGTTTTTGCTTTAGAACAGCACCCAGCCCCAATCGGCTTGCGTCCACTTCTACAACTGTGTCCTTATTTCTATCGTAGATTGCTAAAATTGGTGTTGTGCATAAATATTTTTTTATGTCTATAAAACAATTTTCGCATTCTTCAGACCATTTAAATTTTTGGTTCTTCTTTAATAAGTTGTGTAGTGGTGCCAACTTATGTGTACAGTGGTCGATGAATTTTCTGTAGAAATTTATTTTTCCCAATATTTGACGAACCATTTTTTTTGATTTTGGACGTTTAAATTCCTTAATCGAAATTAAATTATCCTTAGTTGGGTATACTTTCCCATCTTCAATTTCGTGACCTAAATATTTGACAGAGTGTCTAGCAAACATACATTTTTCTAATTTTAATTTAAAACCTTCTTTTTTTATTGCCTCAAAAAATAACCGAATGTGTTCTAAATGTTCATTAAATGATTTTGAAAAAATCAGTATATCGTCTATATAATTTACACAAAATTCGTTTAAATTGTGTCGTCTGATTATACTTGCCAGAACTCTTTGGAAGATAGCGGGCGAATTCTTGTAACCGAATGGTAGTACCTTCCATTGCCAGTGCCCTCTTCTTGTTATAAAGGCTGTTTTTTCCCTGTCTTTTTCTCTAATTGGGATAGCCCAAAAAGCTGAATTTATATCTAATGCCGTATACCAATCACAGCCGTTAACGTCCACTACTAAATCTTCTATTCTAGGGAATGGCTGTGGTTCTGGCACCACCAATTTATTCAATTCTCTCAGATCTATACACAATCGAGTTCTTTTTCCCTCTACTTTTTTAAAAGCTAACGTCACCGGTGATGCAAAAGGTGAACTCGATTCTTCTATCAGGTCATTTTCCATTAATTTTGAAATTTGAGAATCTATTTCTTCCTGGTCTGGGAATGAGCATCGATATGGTTTCTTTGAGATATATCTGTCTTCTTTTAACTTTATTTTTACTTCTCCAGTTTTAACTGAACCGACATCATATTTATCTTTTGCGAAACATGATTGGTATTCTTGAATTAATTTAACGGTTTTCATTCTCTTTTCTTCATCTAAGTGGATCACATTTTCCTCAAAATTTTTAATATTTCTGTATTCATAAGCTGTAGGATGGTTACCTTTTATGGCTCTTTTCTTCATGTGTATGTTATTTGTAGCTTCTTCTGTTGTTTCTTCTTTTATTTCGTTCTTGTTCCTAAATATATCATCATCATTGATATTATCTATGTCTATTATTTTATCATTTATTCTTTGTTTAATTTTTAAGTTTTCATCTTGTATTAAATTGAACCTTTTTATTGTATCCAATCCAATCAATAAATCGTAGTTAAAATTATCATTTTTTACAACTATTAAATTTAATTTGTCTTCTATTTCTCCAATTTTCATATGTAGGTTAGCCCGGTTTTCAGTAAATTTCACACCATTTATGGTTTTCAATATACTTTTATTCTTTATTAATTTTGTTTTTAATAATTTTATAAATTTTTCATTAATTAGTGAACATGTAGAGCCATTATCGTATACTGCTTGAATTGTTTTCTCTTTATTTACAATTACCTAATCTTTATTAATGAAAGTGGTGTGGGATTCCCTTGGCCAATTAGTTTTTTTAACATCATTATCTTGTAGTCATGTTTCATCTTCATCGTCTTCGTCTTCTTCAGTTATATTTATTTCATTTTTATTGATTCTTTTATTCCAACATGCCTGTATTGGGTGATAACGGTTTTAAGACCCAACGATTCACATCTTGTGCATGGGGTCTTCTTAGTTTTTGAAATTTTCAATAATTTATCTTTAACATAATCAAATTTTTTTCTTCACTTTTCTTCGTTTCCCAATTCGTCGTTATATGGTGATAATCATTAATTTTCTTTAGTTCGTTTATTAAATCATCCATAGTCTTAATTTTTCTCCCTTTCCAATTTATTTTGTATTTCAGCCGGTAAATTAAACACAATTTGATAAATCCTAAATAATTCTGGTATATTTTTATCCGCTTCCAGTAATAATCGTTCTTTCTTAATTACGTATTCGATTAATGATCCAGAAATATATTTAAATCCAAATGCTGCGCAGATGGGAGCCCAATTTCTTCTTTCATAAGTCAGCAAAAATTTTTTTCAACCATCCCAATCAGAAGCTGATAAAATTTCAATTAGATTGGCACCTCTACCGCTCTCTTTGCCTATTGCCCTCAACGAGGATTTTTAGTAACTTCTGTTGCAACGTGTTATTATTACTAGTTTCTGCCACCTAAGAGCACTCCTTTTCGAATGTACTTCCATGCAAACTGTTGCCTCTATCCCTTCCATTAAATTTTACCATTAAAAATTTTTTTCTATCTCGTTCCAATTTACTTGATGTATGCGATTTTAATTTTAGTTTTAGGTCATTGATTTGCTCTAATAGAAAATGATGGTAATTGGATGTGTAACTCGCCCTTTTTTCTCTGTGTACAATCAGTTTCACAAGTATTCACTCAAAACATAATCCTTCACACCGGTAAATTTTCTTCTTCGTCCAGATAGATTTTTTTAATTCCTATGGACAAAATGTTACTCCCCTGTTTCCTGTATCCTCCGTTCTTTTGTGAATAGATTGCAGTGCCTGTAACCGTCCTCAAAGATAGCAGTTCAGGGATGGTTTTCGCCTTCTTCAACTCATTCTGGAGTTCGATGCCATACCCTCTTGTCAAGAGATGTTCCGAATCAAAGATCGTTCTCCCTTTCATTCATCTTCATCAGATGTAAATGCAGTTTTGGTTGAGTCATTATTGTATCTTCTTATAATCTTTTGTAATCTTTAAATCGATTAGGTTATAAATGATTCATTAGCTAGAACTATAAGTGGTTTTATTAACAAATATACAATACAATTTATACAATAAATAATTAGAAGATAATCTTACCTATAAGTGAAAAGATTATAAGACCTTTATCACGTATTTAAAGATGTACAATTTATTCTTATTATCTTCTATTTATATTAAATTACAAGTTCATTTTATATCTTAACCGAACTGACATGTGCATAGCAAGCCAGAGCTACTACCAACATAATATTTAATAAATCCCTAGAGGTTATAATAAGAGCGCTAAATTAGGAATAAGATATTATTATCTAATTTACATATATATATATTTTTAGAATTCACAAAATGAAAGTTCATTTCATTTTACTGGAATAAAGTATTCAAATTGCCCATTTCTTGAAACGCCATTCATGTATTTAACTTTTTCAATATATCTACTCTTATTAAACGAGCAAAAATTGAATATTTGTTTATTTGTATATATATATATTTGTATCATTGTTCTATTTTGAAAACGGCTCTACCGATTTTGATGAAATTCACGGGTTAGGGGGTTTTTGGGGTGACAATTCGATCTGTCACGGTCTCATCTTCGACAAAATTGTTTTTGATGGGTTTTATCGTAATCAAATTAATTATTCTCAGGTAGAAAAATTCCATTCTTAAGGTTTTAAAAAAGGTTTTCCTTTTTACTATTGTACCCAGACAGACAATGGGTTGGGCTAATTGTTCTCAAAGGCCTTGAAGAACTATTGTGATTGTGGTGTGTTGTTGTCAAGCATTAACTAAACCCGAACAAAGCTCGGTCTTCCAGGTATATATATATAAGTATTTGTATTTTTTTTTTTTTTAAAACGGCTCTAACGATTTTGATGAAACAAACTCTATTAACAAGTTTTGAGGATGAGAAAGCGATCTTGATGCGGAGCGGGGGTGGATGTGGGGGGTGCAGAAGGTGGGGGCAGTGGTGGGGGATCCGGGGGTAGGGCGAGGTTTCGGGGGTGGGGTCGAGCAGGGTGGAGGTGGGGGGTACAGTGGTCGAATACTATATAGATATATTTGTATTTTTTAATTTGAAAACGGCTCTCAAATAAAAATCGACCTTTTTATCAGAATTTTAAATTAAAAATAATATTAAAATAAAGATTTTAACTGAAGGATGAAGTTACCGAGCATCGCTCGGTGCCTCCAGGTACTTTATATTAAACAGTGAAATAAAAATAATAATGAGGTAATGGAGGTATTTTTATCTAAGGAGAAACAAAATTTTTTCCAATTCGTTCTTTTTTTGTATTTTCCTATTTTTTATTTTACCACACAGGGTATTGAAGGAGACAATAAATGAGTGTGTCTTCTGCTGGAATTATAAATTTTATTTATTTATAACGAGACTATAGTTTCGAGGGCTTTGCCCTCTTCATCAGTCTATTACAATGAATAAAATTTATAATTCCGGCAGAAGACTACACTCGTTTATTGTCTCCTTCAATATACATAAAAATTCTGCTACTCTCGGCAAAAACTTTCAATTTCATACAGGGTATGGTCAAGTATTGTAATCGTGCATGAAAAAAGTTGTTTTTTTCCTTCTTTTTTTCAAAATATCTCAAAACGGCTGAAACTAATTTGATTAAAAAAATTGGGCGAAACCATGGCAAAATTAAAGAGTGTCAAAAATTAAAAATATTGGCAAAATTAAGGGGGGTGTCAAAAATTAAAAATATTGGCCATTTGAGCAAACTCGGCCAAATTTTGTAAACAAAATTAGTGAGCCCCCAGAACACTAAAAATGCAAAAACAAACCTCCTGAATGGGAGGCCGGGGGTCAAAAAATGAAAATCTAAGCGCTTGGACCAAATTCAGCCAAATTTTGTATACATAATCAGTGGGCTACCAGAAGACTAAAAATGCAAAAACCAGCCGCCCGAAATGGAGAGGGGGGGGGGGTTAGGGTCAAAAAATTAAAATATAGGCCCTTGTACTAAACTCAACCAGAAGTGTATGGTAAAGTTAAGTTGATGGCCACATCAGAACGTGTCAATTTATATTTTTTAAATACAGGGTGGCGCAGATGGATCGGGTGGTATTAAAATACTTGTCAAACTGTCAATTTTAAAGGTATTGGATTGAAATAAAGTGCAAAAACGTGTAGATTACAATGGAAGTTTATTAACAAAAAATTAGTAAAGTTAGTTTTTAAAAATTACATCCATCAAATGCCCTCCTTCTCGAGCGACGCATTACTGTTAATTCGCAGCGTTATGTGAACATGATTGAAGAATTTCTTCTCCCACAACTTGAAGAGAACAATTACGAC
The DNA here is from genome assembly GCA_024734495.1 of Forficula auricularia. Classification (NCBI taxonomy): domain Eukaryota; kingdom Metazoa; phylum Arthropoda; class Insecta; order Dermaptera; family Forficulidae; genus Forficula; species Forficula auricularia. The sequence continues at coordinate 801,199 of JALMQS010000092.1, read as the reverse complement.
ATGGACAATATGTGGTTCCAACAAGACGGGGCAACTGCACGTACCGCTAGGATATCAATGCAAACTGTACGCGCTCTGTTCCCTGGCCGTTTGATTTCCCGTAATGGAGATCTCCATTGGCCCCCTCATCACGGACCTCACGGTATGTGACTTCTTCTTATGGGGCTATTTAAAAGCAAGGGTGTACGTGAACAAACCCCGGACCATTCAGGAGTTGAAGGCAGCAATTCACACGAAAATCACATTAATTCCTGGTGATGTGCTTGAGCGGGCAATGCGGAACGTTAAGGACCGACTCCAAGAATGCGTCCGCTCGAGAAGGAGGACATTTGATGGATGTAATATTTTAAAAACTAACTTTACTAATTTTTTGTTAATAAACTTCCATTGTAACTACACGTTTTGCACTTTATTTCAATCCAATACCTTTAAAATTGACAGTTTGACAAGTATTTTAAAACCACCCGATCCATCTGCGCGACCCTGTATAATTAATAGATACCTATAATATACATTTTTTTTTATCAAAAATATTCTACTCACATTGAAAAGTCAGTGAAGGAAATCCAATGTGACATTCCCCCTGACTCCTCTCTCAGTGGCAGTAATAATAATATATCGTATTTCATTCTCAGTAGAATTATAGTATAGGGATGATTTGCAAGAGGAAACTGTTTTTTTTTTTTTTTTATTACGTCAACAAAATATTTTAATTACAAATATTGCTGTTTAATATCTAATGCAACTCGAAAATAGGTCGAAATGGCCTTTTTCAACCGTTTGAACGATAGTATATTAAAACTCTGACGTGTTGTAAAAAATCGGGAAATTGCATGATAATCAGCGTAGAAAATTCTACTGGATTTTCTGATTTTATTTGAATCCATTGTTAGGTTTACTTTTCCATTATTTATCACCTACTAACGAATATATCGTACGAGGGGTGGTTGGTGTTGTTTTATCTGGAATGATAAATTATGGATTAAAGATAAATTCCAATATTGCTGGCAAAAGGGCAGGTGACAAAAGATTGCCGGAGGCTAGCAACACGGCCAGGGAAATATGTTCACATTTTTATATAAATTCATTATTATTCTTATAAAATAAAACACCAAAATATATCACAATAAATTGTCAAAAAAATATCTAATATGTTCACTTTGTTAATCATTCTATCATAATATTATATGTTTTTATGAGTATACTGTTGTATTAAAAAAAGGAACACTTGGAAAAATATAACATAATCGGCGTGAAAAGAGGACCTGTCGCTGGTCTCGTTGACATGAACCCTAATTCGCGGAGACGTCTTCTGCTACTCCAAACACTTACCATAGGTTGACTTGTCGAGTTTGTAGAAGGCGCTGTTGAATTAGAGCTACTGTACAATGCCCATCCCTCAATAGATTTCCACTAGTATGAATCGGTCATCTCTCTGATTTGAAGCTCTAATTGGACCAGATCCCGGTCTCCCAGGGCATAAGAGTTTGTTTCTCTACATCGTTTTATCCACAGAGCTCTCTGGATACTTCCAATCGATGCTTTAAAGTCGTTAATAGATACATACTGATACGATCTTGCATCATTTATTAGAGCTACACCTTTAGCTACTTGCTCGGTCTTCAGAGGCATTATGCTTGGAAAATATTTCAAATGTAATTAAATTAAAAGATGAGATATTCAAATCGAACTGATAAACATTAAAATATTCAATTTAATTCGATATTAGACGATAATCATCATTTAATACAATTCAATAAAGGGATCAGATTTCAAACCTGAAAATTTATGCTAGGTTAAATAAATTTATTTTTAAGGGGTTTAAATATTAAAGTAATACATTGTTTTCATTCTAAAAATGTTTAAAAATATTTCTACAATCACAGAATGTATTAAAAGTTTAAATAAAATATGTTTTTTTCTGAAAATTATTTGAAAAAAATCATATTTTCTGTGTTCGACTTTTTTTTGCACCACATTTCCTTTATAATCACGTAGTTTTAGTTTTTTACTTATAACTCGATTTCTAATTGAGCTAAAAACAAGGGATAATTTGAAACTCAAAGAGAAGCTGTTTTTAACCGACTTCAAAAAAAGGGCGAGGTTCTCTATTCGACTGATTTTTTTCTCTTTTGTGCCTATGTTACCTGATATCTCCGCCAATTGTGAACCGATTTTGAAAAAAAAATTTGCATTGGGTCCAGTCTACGTTCCGATTGGACCCATTTTTTTCGTAGGTATTAGACCTTTTTTGTTTTGGTTTGTTCAGGACTAACTTCTTTGTTTATGAACCGATTTCGATGATTCTTTTTTTATTGGAAAGGGGGTATCTTAGGGATGGTGCAATATTAATTTGGTCAAGTTCTGATGATAGGATCACTATTAATTAATAACATCACTAAAAAGAGAAAAATAAAATTTTTTAAGAAAAAAATAAAACCGACTTCAAAAAAATTAAATGCAACAAATAAAATACACTAAAAGGTATAAAATAATTATTATCTTATTTAGTTACAACTAAACGACGAAATATTAACAGGAAATTACTTTTTGAAGTCGGTGCCAAACATATACCTTTTATGAATCGCACTCGACGGATCTTACTTAGTACGTTTGGCGGGTACGCTCGCTTATAGGTATAGTTTGTTTGGCACCGACTTCAAAAAGTAATTTCATGTTAATATTTCGTTGTTTAGTTGTAACTAAATAAGATAATAGTTATTTTATACCTTTTAGTCTATTTTATTTGTTGCATTTAATTTTTATGAAGTCGGTTTTATTTTTTCTTAAAAATTTTGTATTATGGCAACAAAATATTTTGATCTCAAATATTGCTGTTTAATATTTAATGGGGCTCTAAAATAAGGTCAAAATGGCCTTTTTCGTCTTTTTGATCGATAATATCTCAAAACTCTTAAATATTGTAAAAAATCTGGAAATTTCACGATAATCAGTGTATTAAACTCGACTTGAATTTTAGTTAGATTTACGCGAACAAATTTTTATCGACCAGTGTAATAGAACAAGTTCTATAGCCATTTTAGCCGGCGTAATTTGTAACATAATATGTCTGCCTGCACTTCAAATAGTCCAGTCCAATTATGTTTTTATCGGGAAAGATTTGGAGTAGCTCTGATTTTTTGCATATATATGTTTTTTGTGGCGCTAAATCCAAATCTGAGGTCTCCCACCAAAATCTCGTGACGCAACATTGTAGAAAATGCAAAAAATTTGAAAATTTCCATTTGTTGGCAGTTTTTTGCTTATAACTCAAAAACTATCAACTTTTTCCTAAATAACCTTCCTATTCAAAATGAAATTTCATAAAATTTCCTACAAATTTCATTCTTTAGGTTTTTTCTCCGACCAACCGTTCGGACTCAAGCCACCATTCTATACATTTTTTAACTATATTAAATTTTCTACAATTCAAACAAAGTTTCATTTTAATTGGATAGAAAAAACCGAACGATTGGTCTGAAAAAATAACCTAAATAATGAAATTTGTAGGAAATTTTATGAACTTTTATTTTGGATAGGAAAGGTTAATAGTTTTCGAGTTATAATCAAAAAAACCGCCAATAAATGGAAATTTTCACGTTTTGTTTTTTTGCATTTTCTACAATGTTGCGTCACGAGATTTTGGTGGGAGACCTCAGATTTAGATTCAGCGCCCCAAAAAACATATGTGGGATCCAGCCAAGCCAACTTGCCCTGGTCCTACACACCATGACACCGCCCTGATTCCAGGCACCTCGCCCCTCCGTCAATCTGAGCAGCAACCTGGCAGATTTTACCAGCCAAGGCACCGCCAAGTTTCAGTAAAATTTCCACGCAGCCCCCCAAGTAAGCAAGCAATTCTCCAGTGGTCCACCGCCCTATTCTCTCCCGTTCAACCCCCGAGCGGAGAGCTAGCTTCCCCCTCCAGTTGCGCACGCATACCCCCTCTCGCTGCCAGCATCCAGATGAAGTGTGTGAGTGAACCGCCCCCCCCCCCCACAGTGCGCGAGTCCATTTCCTCCCTTCCCTTAAGTTGTGCACCCTTGCCTCATCCAGGCAAATGTTCTACAAAGCCGCAAGATAGCGCAAGCTATGCTCCCCCGCCACTTCTCCAGGCTGCGCGCGCCTATCCCCTCTTCTCACCGCCGCCCTGATTGGCTGAAATAACAAGTGCTGGGATTGGCCGCAATAATGACCTATCAGAGCCTAAAGAATAGTGCGCTAGGATTAAGAATAAAACAGGATTAAGAATAAAACGATTCGCCAAGCTTCAAGGCAGTTACTATTACCCATCCGACACGAACAGTTCATCCTACAGTTTAGTTCAGTTCATCAAGTATATGTTTACCGAAGATTTAACCAGCAAGTTTCAAGAAGTATTTTTCTACTCAAGATACACGAACATCTCCAGTTTTATTTCTATTATAAAGCATTTTGTTATATTATTATTTTAAAAGCATCTAATAAACCATTATTATTGAAAATACTTGAGTCTTTCTTCACCTGGTTTAAGCCACCTAGAATAATCCCTGCACATATATATCCAAAATATCAGAACTACCCTAAAACTTTCCATTTGAGCACAATTTGACTGGACTAAAAGTCTTTTTAGAAGTGAGTCGAAAATCCATTTCAAGATTCTATCAAGCAAACTCATATGCAAATAAAGGATCCGAGAGTTAAATAAAACCGTGTAAAAAAAACGGCAACCAAATTCCTCTCTTCTTTCTAAGAGACGAAAATATCTTTAAGAATATTATTAGTTGGGTATATATTAAAATTTGATATAGGATTTCGATCTGAGATCCATCCATCCATATTCAGTAGACAAATAAGATGCGTTTTTTTGGTTTCTCAATGGAAAATTAGTTTTTATAAAAAAAAAAAAATCGGAAGAGAACGTATTAGAATACAAATAAAAATCATGGCTGACATAGCATCTCATTTCCTCTTATTTGAACAAGCCGAAGAGAAACTGTCAATAGAAAGAGAGCGAGAAGAGAGTTTTCTTTTTTTCGAATATTTGCATTTCTAAACATTTCGAAACACATTATGATTCGCACATCCACCATTAAGAATAATCTCTCTCTGCTTTCGTCTAGTTTTATTCTCATCAATCTTAAGTGTACTAGGAGGCCATTATTCGAGATTGGAAATAGCCCGAGCTCTCTGCAATATACGATTCAGGCGGGTGCAGTAGATTTGCTCACTATGATGCAACTCTTCGAAATACCGCCCCTTTAAAATAACCGAGGATTGTGATTAAAAAAAACCAAATGAATTTTTTTATCTTGAGACCTAGAACAAGCTTAAGCAAAGGTATTTCAGGGTCAAGTTCTGTTTTTTAAATGGTAACCTATTTTTTCTGTACATATTCTAAATCTAAAAAAAACTGAACAACTTTTATTAGAACTATTTTTTATACGACATCAAATAATAAAAAAGATTAAATCAATTAGATCTCAAAAAATCCTAACAATAATATTTAACAATCATTCAACTTAATTATCAAATAATAATGAACTAAAATTTAATACTATATATGTTTGTCTAGATTAATTTGTAACAACGCTTAGAGAAATTTCTCTAAAAAAATTACCCTCTTGCCTAGAATCGAACCGACGAACTCTTGAACTATGGTCATCAGCTCTAACCACTAGTAATATTTATACCTTGATTTCTTTTACTAAAACTATATATTTTTGATTTAGACTTTTGTGTCTAGATAATATTGTATTGATTTGAACTCGAATGAAAATGAAAAAACACCAATAGATTTTAAATTAAGAAACATTAAATATATATTAATTAACGAGACAAATTTGAAATATAATTCTCAGCTCAGATTTTAAACTGATGGCTCCAATCGATTTTCATTAACCAGGCAAATTTGAAATATATATATTCGAATTTTGAAATGAAAAGACTCCAATTCATTTTAAATTAAGAAACATTAAATATGTTGATAATTGTTCATCCCCCCCCCCCCCCCCAGGCCACTCAAAAATTAAAGAGGCGAAACTTTTAGAGACGATGTATTTTCGGTAGTTTACGGGTATACATTTGGAGTGTGGTTTTTTAAAAGGAATAAGATTTTTTGGACCGAGACGCTGCCCGCCAGAATTTCAGCCCGGAAGGGCACGCCCTCGAAGCTCGTTATTAAATAAATGATTTAATTAAATTGAAAGTTTTTTGTGCCGAGAGTAGCAGAATTTTTATATATTGAAATAGACAATAAAAGAGTGTGTCTTCTGCTGGAATTATAAATTGTATTTATTTATAAGGAGAATTTTGCATGTTAGTAGATTTTGGGCCATTAATAATGGGAGAAATCGAAAAACTGCAACTTTCCCTTAATCAGCATCTAAAATGAGGGAGTGAAACTTATGAGCTAAATTAACTAATGGTGAAAATTCAGCGACACTAGAATGCTAAAATTTGACATAGTGTAATAACTTGAATCACTAATAAAGTGAGAAATCGAAAAATATCTTCGTCAGCCTTTAAAATAAATGCGTGAATCTTGAAGGTTAAATTCCCATCCAACTTATAAAAATAAGTGAAATCTCACCAAAAACACTTGTGTAAAAAAAGGCCAAGTTAGATTAATAAAATCTGTTTGCCAAAAAAAGTAGTGAGTTCTAATGTGCTGTCAAGTTCACTATCATCAATTTATTAAATGAGTCCAGAATATACATATTAGTAACTTCAATTAAAACGAATGTTTTTCATTTCACATGACCTTCTATATTTTTTATTGAATTCACATTTTTAGTTGAAATTATTTTCATAAAACTTGGCTTTTACGCATTATTATGTATGTCACAAATTACTAGTTACCATATCATGAGATCTTAATAAGAGAGGATGGAAGGGCTAAAAGGGAGAGGTGGAGGCCCTATCAAACAAAAATATTAATAATCTAATGCGTAAAAGCCAAGTTTTTAGGAAAATAATTTCAACTAAAAATGTGAAATAAATAAATATAGAGGGAGATGTGAAATGAAAAACATGCGTTTTAATTGAAGTTACTAATATATTCTCGACTCATTTAATAAATTGATGATATTGAACTTGCCAGCACATTAGATCTCACTACTTTTTTTGGCAAACGGTTTTTATTAATCGAACTTGGCCTCTTTTTACACAAGTGTTTTTGTTGAGATTTATTATTAAGAAATTGTTTTGTCAGTGCACATGTTTCAAATTGATAAAGGTAGAATTTCTTCCGAAACCTTAGGATAATTAATAAGCGTTTTATGATTATTTTCCTAAACTAGTGCATTTATTTTATTTAAATGTAGGGCCATTTCCCTTTGGAATTATAGACTGATCTTTGATTGAACAGCCTAGCCTCTCATATGAGAACGCTTTTGCCAGAATATATTGAGCCGTAATGGAATTGTCAATGAACTTTCGAGAAGAACTAAAATAGGCAATTTAAAATGAATATATATAACGTGACGACGATAAGCCAAAGTTATTCCTATTTATTTTGAATGTTTAACTTTAACATTTTCGCTTTAAACTTTGCTTGGATTTCTTCTCTCAGTAAAATCGTCTCGAAGCACAAATTCAATTATTCTAATTAACAATCACCCTGTGATATAATATATTCTATATTAAGGTGTGACCTTGGGAAGAAACTTTTATTTTGCACTTCAATCACTAAAACTTTTACGTATTATCACATGGACTCAATAAATAATAATTATGTAATTTTATTAATTCTCATATCTTGTAAATGATCGAATTTATTTTTTATACTATATATATTTGTCTAGATTAATTTGTAACAACGCTGAGAGAATTTTCTTTAAAAAAATTACGCTCTTGCCTAGAATCGAACCGACGAACTCTTGAACTAAGGGCATCAGCTCTAGCGATTACACCAATGCAACATTAATATTTTTATCTTTATTTCTGTTACTAAAACTATATATTTTTGATTTGGACTTTGTGTCTAGATAATATTGTATTCATTTGAACTCGAATAAAAATGAAAAAACACCAATATGATTTTAAATTAAGAAACATTAAATATATATTAATTAACGAGGCAAATTTGAAATATAATTGTCAGCTCGGATTTTAAACTGATGGCTCCAATCGATTTTCATTAACCAGGCAAATTTGAAATATAATTGTAATTTGGACTCGAATTTTGAAATGAAAGACTCCAATTCATTTTAAATTAAGAAACATTAAATATATTAGTAAAGATTTGAGCATCTTATTTGGAATGTTTTTCAAAAATGAGCTCGGGTTCAGATTAACAAATCAATTATAATCGAGAAAGAATTAAATTTATAGGACAGATTCTATGATTTTAATAGAAATATTATTAAATTGCGATATCAGGGGGATTCATCCCCCAGGAGTCGAACCTGAGAACTAACATGCTTTCCGGGCAGTTAGCTCACACCCTCGAGACAAAAACTCCCTCTTTTTTTGTCTCGAGGGTGTGAGCTGACTGCCCGGAAAGCATGTTAGTTCTCAGGTTCGACTTACAGAGGATGAATCCACTTCTCAATCTAATAATATTTCTATTAAAATCATATAATCTGTCTTATAAATCAAATTCTTTCTCGATTACATATATTGATCATTATTCCTCCCCCCCCCGGCACTCAAAAGTTAAATAGGCGAAACTTTTGAGAGACGATGTATTTTCGGTAGTTTACCGGTATACATTTGGAGAGTGGTTTTTTAAGAGGAATACAAATTTTGGACCGAGACGCTGCCTGCCAGAGTCGCCAGTTTTATATAAAAATGTAGAAAAGAGTAAAATCTTTTTCAACGGTCCGGACGCGGTTCACTGTCCGCTGATTTAGCCATTTCGAAATTTTTCGTCATCGAACCAAATGAGATATAATAAAAAGCAAAAACGTACATATCATACTATTATTATCAATTTCGTCCATAATTTGTATTAATTTGAAAGTTTATAAAAGGAAAATAAGGACTAGCAAGTATTTATATGTGACTTTTTTATTTTCAGTGAACGTTTCGTCGACTTTGTCGACTTCTTCGAGGCCTTCACATAGTCATACCACACATTTATTCTATTTATGTTATTTCTGTTTTATTTCTAATGTAATTGTTAATATAAATAGAAAAGAAAGAAAAATTGTTTATGAGAATTTGCCAAATATTTTTTGAAATTTATGTTCTGATCGTCCTCAATGGTAACGAAGATAACAAGAAATTTTAGACGAATGTGTGGCATGACTATTTGAAGCCCTGAAGAAGTCGGTAAAGTCGACGAAACGTTGGATGATAAATAAAAAAGTCACACATAAAAACTTGTCCTTATTTTCTTAATATAAACTTTCAAATTAAGTACATTTACTATGTATATAAAGGGTGTTTTTTTTAGAGTTTCACAATTTTAAATTAAAATAAAAAATAAAAATATTTTTAATATAAATGAATTTGGCTTTAATGGAAAGATAATTTTATGCCATTAATGTGTGAATATGATTTGGGCTATGTGGTTGCCGCGGCTGCCGCCTAGATGGCGCAATCTGAATTTCCAATTTTCACCCACTTTTCGCAACCGTATTTCGCAAATAATTTACCGATCTAATCCCACTAGATTATTTTCTTTGGGCATATGTCAAGTCACTTGTCCACGCCGATAAACCAGAGATAATTGAACACTTGGAACACAACATTAAGCTAAATACGGCCGCAATTGTTGCGAAAAGTGGGTGAAAATTGGAAATTCAGATTGCGCCATTTACGCGCTAGCCGCGGCGCCGAAATTATATTCAAACATTAAAGGCATAAATTCTCTACTCAATAAAGCCAGTTTCATTGATATTAAAAATATTTTTCTTTCTTTTATAATAATAAAGCGGCTTGTTCTACAGCATGCGCCGTTTTCCGCATCCAACACGCCAATTCTCTCTATCCAGAATGTCTTGCTCTTGTAGTTGCCTACTGGTCATTGCCTCATCTACCCCCTGCTTCCACGTTCGTCTCGGTCTTCCTCTTCTCCTCCGTCTTTCCGTGGGCATCCAGGTCCATATTTTATGAGGCCACCTATCTTCCGGCATTCTTTTGAGGTGTCCGTACAATTAAAATAAATATTAATAAAACCATATTAATCTCTTCCTTTCTATTCTATCTATTATATTTCTTTCTTTTATTTTAATTTAAAGTTGGGAACCTCTAAAAAACATCCTTTATCAGTGGCGTGCAGTCCACGGATGCTGTGGATGCAGCTCATCTTTCGAATTTCAAAATGTCATGAGTATTTTCTTTCCGTGTTAAATGTATTTGAAAATAATTTTTAAGGATTTATGTGTCGGTTCTAGGTGAAACATTATAAGTAACTTATGAGGAGAATTTTCTAGGTTAGGTTTCACAAAAGGAAATATTAAAACAAATGTATGTTTTTTTTTGAGTTTGATTCACTCGATATATATTTCGGGTTATTAGCCCATCATCAGGAGTTCAAATGAAAACTGAATACAAATTTGTAAAAACATTCAACAAGTAAAATTTTGAGAAAGAAGAGTACGTTCAGAATTTTTTTTTTTTTCTCTTTTTAATATAAACAAAATGTTATTATTTAAAATAAAAAAATTAAAATTAAAAACAAAATTACAAACAAAATCAAATTAAAAACAAAAAACAAATTACAAACACCAAATATGTAATCGAATTTAGGAGCCAATTTTTAATTTATTAATTTTAGCCAAATTAGAATCAATGATTACATCTTTGTCAAAGTCCAATTGATTATTGATTCTAATTTGAGCTAAAATTAATAAATTAAAAATTGGCTCCTAAATTCGATTACATATTTGTTGTTTGTAATTTGTTTTTTGATTTTAATTTGATTTTGTTTGTAATTTTGTTTTTAATTTTAATTTTTTTATTTTAAATAATAACATTTTGTTTATATTAAAAAGAGAAAAAAAATTTCTGAACGTACTCTTCTTTCTCAAAATTTTACTTGTTGAATGTTTTTACAAATTTGTATTCAGTTTTCATTTGAACTCCTGATGATGGGCTAATAACCCGAATATATATCGAGTGAATCAAACTCAAAAAACATACATTTGTTTTAATATTTCCTTTTGTGAAACCATAACCTAGAAAATTCTCCTCATAAGTTACGTATTTGAAAATTTTTAAAATTTAGAAAAATCTTTCAATAAATATCTAAGTACCATAAAACTAATCCATTTAGAGATATCGAAAATTTAATATTTACGAAAAAATTTTTACCGTTAGAAAATTTAAAGAATATGAAAAAATATAGGGTGGTCCAGAAGGAAATTTATTTTTGAAAATTTCGAAAATGAGGTCGGGATTGCTAATTCAAGTTTTTACTTTACCATAGAGGGTAAAAAAGTGGTTTTTTTCCTTCTTTTTTTTTCGAAATATCTCAAAAACGGCTGAAACTATTTTGATTAAAAAAATTGAGCAAAACCATGGCATTTCGGTCTACAAAAAAGCTTTAATAAGTAAACATCGAAAAAATTATATTTTTTGAGATAATAATTGTTTTGTCAAAATGTCTGTTAGTCTGTGCGTTACCAAATTTTTGTGGACGAGCTAGCTCAAAAACTAATGTGAATATCGAAACCAAATTTCTCCCGTAGTTTTGGTCCATTGAGATTAAGATCTGATTAGATTTTGGTGTATATCGCCTCAAAATTAAGGGGGGTGGTGGGGTGGTTAAAAATTAAAAATCTAGGCCGTTTGAGCAAACTCAATCAAATTTTGTATACATAATCAGTGGGACCCCAGAAGTCTAAAAATACAAAAACTAACTCCCCTCCCCTACATGATTATAAATAATTTTATAAAATATTAAATATAAGTGAGGGCCAGAGTTGGGAGGTAAAGTCAAGTGGATGGCCACATCAGAACACGTCAGCTTATTTCCAAAACACTTAGCAATTTTTGAAATACTTTTCTCTCCATATCGAATTACTAGTGAATAATAAAGTTCTGTTTATTGTTAATCCAAGGGGAAATAAAAGCCCTTTATAGTTGCAATCAAACACACTAGTGGGAGCTACCATACAACCCTGATCATTATTCATGTTGATTGCGTTGCCTCGTCTGCTGATACAGGATTTTATTCACTTGGTTGATCTTTTATCGCTCTAGGTTAATAATACCTAGAAAGTAGCCGTTTTTTAGCCCACAATATATCATTGTAGGTTGGCATTTCATACACAAAAACGTTTTATCTTACAGTGAAAGATCGAGGGATTTTTTTTCGAAGGTTTTTTTTCTTCATCATCCAGGCCGTTAGGTGTTTAATTTTTATATTATCCAATTTTCAACATTACCTTTATATTTTCATTCTACCAATACTAATATTCCACATATTTACTCTCTTTATATGCGTATAGTGGTTAAATATAAATAGAGATTATTTTAAATTGAATTTTATGGCATTATAAAGAAGCACCTGGAGGCACTGAGCGATGCACGGTAACCAAATTAAAAAAAATACAAATATATATATAATATAAGCCCCCCTGGACCCCCCCCCCCGAAACCACACACCTCGCCCCACCACTGCATCCCCACCCTGTATCCCCCACAACTGCACCCCACCTCCTGCACCTACCACATACACCCCACCCCGCACCCAGTTTTTGCATTTCTAGCTTTCTAGCGGTCCACATATTATGTGTATATTTGTTTACTCGTACACCAATTTGCCCACATTCGTTCATATTAATAAACATTATAAAAAATAAATAGAAAAAAATAATAAAAAAAAATAATCGTAGAGGATCTGAAATAAAAACATAAAATTAAATAAAATTTGTTTCCAAGTTATATAAAAAAAGCCACTTCAACCACGTTATTTGTAAACACCTGTTTTGTTATGATTTAGACACCTGTTAATTAAAAACAAACAAAAATTCCTAATTTTAATATGATTGGTAACTAAGTAATTGCGGATTTTTTTATTTTTTTTAAGATAATCAAAGACAATTCTTTCATGGAACTAAATAACTTTATTCTGTAATGTATTGCCCATTTTGATCAATGACCTTTTGCCATCTTTCAGGCAGCATCATAATCCCACGTTCATAAAACTTCTGGTTTTTATTAGCAAAAAACTGAATCAGGTACAATTTGACATCATCATCATTATTGAAATTTTTACCATTCAAGGAGTTTTGTAAAGATCGAAATAAAAAGTAATCAGATGGTGCAAGGTCAGGACTATATGGTGGATGTGGCAAAACATCCCAACCAAGCTCCAATAATTTTTGCCGAGTGACCAAAGATGTGTGTGGCCTTGCATTGTCATGATGGAATACAACACCTTTTCGATTTGTCAATTCGGCCCGCTTTTCTTCAACTGCATTGTTTAATTTCGTTAGTTGTTCAATGTAGACAACAGAATTGATCGTTCGGTTGGGTGGTAAGAGTTCAAAGTAGACAATTCCTTTGTAATCCCACCAAACTGATAACAAAACCTTCTTTTGATGAATACCAGCTTTTGATGTTGTTTGAGCTGGTTCACCTGGCCTGCTCCACGATCTTTTCCGCTTGATATTGTTGTAAACAACCCATTTTTCATCGCCAGTTATCAGTCGTTTTAAAAATGGATCATTTTCATTACGTTTCTTTAGCAAATCGCAGATGTTAATGCGTTGCGTTAAATGCGTTTCTTTCAGTTCGTGAGGAACCCATGTATCGAGTTTTTGAACATAGCCAAGTTGTTTTAAGTGATTTTCAATGCATGTATGTGATACATGAAGCTTCTCTGCAATCTCACGTGTTGTACTGTGACGATCCGAATCGATTATTGCTTTGATTAGGTCGTCATCAACTTCAACTGGACGACCAGAGCGTTTTTCATCTTTGAGTGAAAAATCACCAGAACGAAATTTGGCAAACCAATTTTGACACTGCCGTTCTTTAAAGGCTTCGTCGCCATAAACAGCACATAACTTTTTGTGAGCTTGCGATTCGTTTTTCCCTTTGCGGAAATAAAAAAGCAAAATATGACGAAAATGTTCCTTTTGATTTTCCATTTTTCAACGAACGCCAAACGAAAACTACGCAACCGATCATAAAACTTTTTTTACTGATTGACAGCTGAATTGCCAACTATCAAATAACAAAATGTGTTTTACATTTCGACTACGCCATGAAAACCTAAAAATTCAACTGAAGCCATCTATGAGTGAAATCCGCAATTGCTTAGTTGCCAACCTTATAATAATGGTTTATATTTGGGATTTTAAAATTGAAAAAATAAATAAAAAAAGATAATTGGAAATAAATGTAAACAAACTTTTTTATTGAGATTTTCATCTATCAATAATTACTTTAATTGAGAAAAGATCAATTAAGATGAAATTTGTCGAGGTCAGAACTAGCCAGATCGTTTTCTCGTCCTCAAAACTTTTTAATAGAGTTGGTTTCATTAAAATCGGTAGAGCCGTTTTCAAAATAGAACTAAGTTACAAACAAATATACAAACAAATATATAAATATATAAACAATTTTTGCTCGTTTAATAAGAGTAGATATTGAATTATAAAATATGAATAAATAAATCTACTAATTAAAATTATCAAAGTGTAGTCTGAATTTGAACTTGATTTATGAGAATTAATTAATAAAGTAAAGGGAGTGTAGTTTCACAATGAATGAAATAAAATTCAAAGAGGTTTATACAGACTGAATATATTTCGGGCTATTAGCCCATCTTCAGAAATTTATAGATTGTAAACATTTGATTCACTCGCGAATCGAATGCAGGTAATTTTGTCAGATATTAAGTAAAAATAAAAGGTGCCGCTTTTCTTAATATGCTATTTTGCGACTATATTGGGTCGAATTTCAATGATCACATTTTAATTTATACCGATGGTTCTAAGAAGGTATCGGCTCAATACGTTGGCTCTTCCATTTGGTGTCCTTCCAACAATATTTATGAAATGTATAGACTTCCCGCGGAAAGTAATATTTATTCGGCAGAATGCTTTGCTGTTTTGAAGGCACTGAATTATGCGCATAAGCTTCCCAATCCAACGAATGTTCTCATTTGTACGGACTCGTTAGCCATTATATCGGCCATTAAAGGTTTCCCGCTAAACAAGAAAACATCTTATCTTATCCTGGAAATATTAGATGAAATCAAGAATCTTAGAGAGGCAGGTAAGGAGGTATCCCTTCTATGGATACCTTCTCATAGTGGAATTGACGGGAACGAGAGAGTGGACAGTCTAGCTGTGAGAGCGATTTCCGAGGGATCATCCTGGCCCCTCGAATTGTCGGCTGATGAAGTTCGGCCTTTAATAAAGAAGACAATCTATCAGGAATGGAACAATTCCTGGAAAATATCCAGTGCTGACAAAGGGCGACATTTCTTCGGAGTGTGTCCGGGAATCCCGGTTCAGCCCTGGTTTGAACGATATCACCTGTTCAGAAAAATGTCTGTACATATTAATAGGCCGAGACTTGGTCACACGACAACTCCCGAATACATGCATAGGGTTGGTCTCAGAGACCACCCTTTCTGTAGATGTAATTCGAGCTCCCGGGGGGACATTGACCATGCCCTTCTTGGGTGTGGGTTGTCTCGACGAAAAATAGACCGATTTTATGACAGGGTTCTGGGAAAGATCCAGTTCCCTACAAATGCGCAGATATTACTTGCCTGCATATCCGAAGGGGGAGAACTAGGGAAGCTGGTTCTTCAATTCCTTATATCACTAGGCTCTGATATTTTTTGATGAGTTTTTAGGTTGCTATTTATTTTTTTATTTTATTTTGATTTATTTATTTATTTATTTTTCTTTGTTTTTTGTAGAGTAAATGTGAATATATTGGCTGGCAAAATGGGTTTGTGCCCGATGGCAATAAATAATAAAAAAAAAAAGTAATAATAATATATGAATTTAAATATTTCTATGTAAGAAATATTGAATTTTTAAATATTTTTCTAATTAATATATTAAGTGAATATATATTGAAAGGGTCAAAAATAACTCTCTGATATATATTCATTTATTATATCTATATATATAAAATTAAGGTTTTGTCTGTACATTGGTCCAAATCACGCCAAATTTTGGTTGCACACGTTTCAAGCAAAGCTATGAACGAAAACACCCTCAACAAAATCCCTGTCTGTATGTCTGTCTGTCTGTCTGTCTGTTGCTCACGATTCACGTCAAAACGGCTGAAGAAATTATTATGAAATTTCATATTTGTATCAGAGGTCTTCTAACTTACGGGGGTCAAAAAATGAAAATTCTTGCCCTTGGAGCAAACTCAACCAAATTTTGTATACATAATCTGAGGGACTCTAGAAAGCTAGAAATGCAAAAACTAACCACTTAAAAAGGGGGGGGGGTCAAAAAATGAAAATTCTTGCTCTTGGACCAAACTCAACCAAATTTTGTTTACATAATCTGTGGGTCACTAGAAGGCTAGAAATGCAAAAACTGGTTGCGGGGGTGGAGTGGGGGTGGGTTAGGGCATGGGATGCGCGGAGTGGAATGGCGGTGGAGTGAGGGAGTATGGCGGAGTAGGGGGGGGGGGGCACGGGGGTGGTGCAAGGTTGGGGGATGGGGGGTTCAGGTGAGGGTCCAGTGGCGTAGTGGGGTGGTACGGAGTGGGGGTCCGAGGTGGGGGGTGCAGGTTAGAGTGTTGAAGTGGTGGTGGGGGGCGAGGGTTGGGGTGTTGGGTGGGTTTCGTGGAGTTTGGTGGGTTGGAGTGGGGGGTGAGGTTAGTGTTCCTGGTTTGGGTGCCCGAGGTGGGTGGGGTGAGGGTTGGGGTGGTGGTGTGGGGGCGGGGGTTGGGGTGCTGGGTGGGATGAAGTGGGGGGTGAGGTTTGGGTTCTGTGGTGTGGGGGCGGGGGTTGGGCACGGGTTCATGGTGCGGGGGTAGGGGTGCTGGATGGGTCGGGGGGGAGTGTAGTGTGAGGGTGGGTTGGGGGTCCAGGGGCGTGCCCCCTGGCTAGCAAGAGGCCGCCGAAGGCGGGCCTTGCAGCTAGTTAATTATAAAAATATTCTGTATAAACCTCTTTGAGTTTTATTTCATTCGATGTGAAACTACACTTCCTTTAGTTTATTAATTAATATCATGTTTTACTTAAACCCAGACCACTTTCGATAAGTAAAATTGATTTGAGGTTGGCGGGCCTGTATTTAGGCAACCAACTTGGCAGAGAAGAATGAAAGCTGCGTAAGAGCTAGGCGAGTTCAGTGGTTGATAAAATGCTCGCTCCAGGGCTTAAGCACTCACGAATGTAAAATCTTTTCCGCAAATTCTCTTCTCCTTAAATAAAGCCTTCCAAGAATTGATCATTAACGAATCAATTTTGTTATTATTTTCTCCATTTTTCAATAATATTACACTACGGTGCAAAAAAATCGTTCTACAAATACAAACTTTATTAAATAGCAAATTATTTTTAAAATTTTTACAAATATTCATAAAATTTGTTCTCTTAACTCTTAAACTAACATTTCAATAATCATGGGTGATAATATTATTAAAGTCCATATCGTCTATATTATTTAATTAATTAAGTAAGTTCTCAGGTACTTGGACAGGTTTTTAGGGTGTAAATCAAAAAAATTGTCATTGCTTTTTGCGACGTTTCGCCAGCTTTATTCTGGCTTCTAAAAAATATACAAAAACAGAGTTACAGAGAAATCAACAAGTCCCATCATTTCTTTTTTCTATGATTAAATCAAAAAACAATATTACATGTTACATACCTCAATGAATATGATTAATATTAATATATAACAAATCTGCACATATTTAAGAATAAAATCAATTGTAATTATTTCTCTCTTTTCTGCTTAGAACAATGATCAATTTATCACAATAATGAATTAGTTCTTGTGAGAATTCTCCTCTTAATTCATTCTTGATATCCTCTATTGAATTTATCAATTGATCTGTCTTCCAAATAGTCACTTTGATTTCCAAACTCACTATAGCAGATTTGTTATATACTAATGTTAATCACATTCATTGAGGTATGTAACATGTAATATTGTTTGTTGATTTAATCATAGAAAAAAGAAATGATGGGACTTGTTGATTTCTCTGTAACTCTGTTTTTTGTATATTTTTTAGAAGCCTGATGAAAACAGAATAAAGCTGGCGAAACGGCAAAAATAAATGACAATTTTTTGATTTACACCTTAAAAACCTGTCCAAGTGCCTGCGAACATAATTAATTAATTGTTGATAATTTTTGAATTTTATAAAAAAAACAAGTAAAATTAAATTAAAAGATACAATTACAAATTATCATACTTTCTCAATATCCCTTTAGATTTAAATAAAGTTTTAATAAAAGATCAAATTCCATTTAAAATATCAATAAAATGAATAATTTTGAATTAATGAATCATTGATAGAAAGATAAAATATACAAAATGGATATTTCTCAAGTTCAACCAGTTCAAATTGTGTGCCTAATTAATCAAGGGCTAAATCAACGACAAGTAGCAATTATACACTTGCAATAAACAATAATTTCAATAATGTATAGTTACTTGTAAAAAAATTGAAAATCATTTACTATTTAATAAAGTTTTTATTGGTGGGTCGATTTTTTGGTCCGCAGTGTATATTCTTTTAAAGATGTTTATTCGATACGCTCTGCGGAAGAATATACACAGCATGGCTGGAGTTTAACATTCACATTAAAATGATCTTTTTTTTTACAAAAAACAAGATTTTTTGTATTTACTGTATTTAGGAACAAGGTTCATTTTTTTAAGTAATAAATAAGCGAAATTGATCAGAAATAATCTACTCTTATTAAACGAGCAAAAATTGTATATATATTTATTTGTTTGTATATTTGTTTGTATTTTAGTTCTATTTTGAAAACGGCTCTACCGATTTTAATGAAACCAACTTTATTAACAAGTTTTGAGGATGAGAAAACGATCTCGCTAGGCCTGGACCTAACCAAAATTGATTTTAATTGATCTTTTCTTAATTAAAGTAATTAGTGACAGATCAAAATCTCAATAAAAAAGTTTGTTTACATTTTTTTCAAGCATCTTTTATTTATTAATTGGATTTTTAATTTTAAAACACACTAATACTTTATACCAAATATTGTTATATATTATAATTTGCCAATTTAATTGATTAAAATTCCTCTTATTAAAAAACCTTTATTAAAAATATTATCGCAAGCTAGAAGATCAAGTACAGTCGATAGTGGGGAAGTAATCTCCAAAACCGAAGACTCAAATACAATGTATACATTATTTAATGTAAAAAATTGCTTCAATAAAATTATTATTTATTATTTATTTAATTGATTAAAAAACTAGATGAATTTTTATTTATAGACCTATAAGTATACACATAACCTGTGGACCACTAGAAAAATTGAAATGCAAAAACTTGGTGGGGTGTTGGGTTGGATGTGGGGGTGCAGGAGGTGGAATGTAGTTGTGGGGGAACCGGGGGTGGGGAGGAGTAGGGGTGGCGGTGGAAGTGCGAGGTGGGTGGTTTCGTGGGAGGGGTCCAGGGGTCGAGTACTAAATATATTTGTATTTTTTTTAATTTGGTTACCGAGCATTGCTCGGTGGCTCCAGAAACTTATTAAAAATATTCTGAAAAATAATTAAACTAATTCGTATGAAGCATATTTGTAATCTCATAATAAAAAAACTACCTCTATTTGATTTTTTTTAAATAAAATACCATATATAATTGGGGAACACAAAAATAATAATTTAATATGTCTGACTCAAAAAACCCTAAGGATAGAAAATAACGTTAATGAACGCCCGTACAAGCAACCGTGTTTTTTTTATTTTATTTTTTATTTTTATTTTATTTTTTTAATGATATTATTTATATAAATTGAGATAGAAAAATACTTATTAGGTCAATTAATTTGTTGGAGAAAATTCTAGAAATCGATATTTTAAATGAACTCTTTATTGCTCAAATCAAAATGGATTTTTTTTTTGGAAACTGACGTGTTCTGATCTGGCCATCCACTTGACTCATGCGCGGATCCAGGGGGGGCGATGGGGGCGACCGCCCCACCCCCCAAAGCATTGGAGATCAATATTTTTTATATGTTTATTTATTTTTTTTTTTATAACATAAAATTTTTAAAATTGAAGAAAATAAAGTTCTATAGTGTGGGGGGGGGGCGTCTTTGACCCCCCCCCCCCCGCTTGGACAATTCGATCGCGACACACTTCCGAGATCAAAAGTAGATCTTATATACCGGCGACCGCTCCCCCCCCAAAACAGAGGTCTGGATCCGCGCCTGACTTGACTTTACCATACTCACTTATATTTAATATTTAATAAAATTATTTATAATCATGTAGGGGAGGGGGGTTAGTTTTCGAATTTTTAGACTTCTTGGGTCCCACTGATTATGTATACAAAATTTGGTTGAGTTTGCTCAAACGGCCTAGATTTTTAATTTTTAACCACCCCTCCACCCCCTTAATTTTGGGTCGATATGCACCAAAATCTAATCAGCTCTTAATCTCAATGAACCAAAACTACGGGAGAAATTTGGTTTTGATAGTCATATTAGTTTTTGAGCTAGCTCGTCAACAAAAATTTGGTAACCCACAGACTAACAGACATTTTGACAAAACAATTATTATCTCGAAAAATATAATTTTTTCGATGTTCACTTATTAAGGCTTTTTTGTAGACCGAAATGCCCTGGTTTTCCTCAATTTTTTGAATCAAAATGGTTTCAGCCGTTTTTGAGATATTTCGAAAAAAAGAAGCAAAAAAAAACACTTTTTTTCATGCACGAATACAATACTTGTCCATACCCTGTATGGTAAAGTAAACATTTAATGGGAAACTGAAAATTCCGAAACGGTATCTGGTGGTCTAGATTGAAACTATGGCTTTGGGCTCAAAAGAGGCCTAGTATAATTTAAACTCTACATATTTGTAAATACTTATTTATGTATAAATGCAATCCACCATATTTATCATTATAAATTCATGTAAATAGGTATATTTATCAAAATTGTACGTCAATAAAGGCTTAAATAAATATATAGGCTTACCATGAATCCCGATTTGACTGGAACTGTTCCAGTTTGAAGGTTTTGTCCCGGTGGGGCGAAATGCTGAAATTTCTGGACATGGGTCTCACTTCTTTAGGAGTGGTCATAAAATAATTTTATTTAGCACTTTAAGGATAATAAAATATAATTAATATATATCAAATAATACATCAAACTAGCTTCAAGGCCCGCCTTCGGCTGGCTTTTTGCTAGCCAGGGGCTTCACCCCTGGACCCCCACGTGGCTGTTTTATTAATTACAGAAAATAAATATATTATATATATATTTGGTTTTAATCTTTAAAATACATTTTTAAAGAAATTCCAAAAGCTAATTAATTCTTTTCAGTTAGTTTAGTTAGTATAGTTTCAATAATCCTTTATAATTAACTTTGAAATAAATAAATAATATTGAAATGAATGAATGAGCTCGAATATAAAAGCCAAAAGGCTTAGTTCTTTTGAAATGGCTGAGGGTCTTAAATACAATAGAAAAAGGATGAGGTGAGATTCCCAGGTGTATTTTTAAGAAAAATGATTTTTAAATAACATATTTTATTTTAAATTAAATATTTTTCATCTATAGGATATATAATCAAAAGCTTGGCTGAAACTTTTTTTATTTTTTTCTACCCTATTAAAGACGGTTTTCAGAATTTTTTAAAAAATTTTCACCCAACCCAAAAGAAGTTAGGAATTTTTGAAAAAAAAAGCTTTTTGTAAATAACCATAATTTTTTCAAAAATTTAGTTATCATGACGTTTTTTTTTAATTTACTTTAAAAAAAATAGATAGTTTTTTAAATCTTTGTTGAAATATTAAATTCTTCTTCAACGATAATGTAGTTAGAACTATTGAGAATGAATGGCACTCAAAAAATCTTACAAACAAGGCCGCCAACACTTGTTTTTTTTGCAAGTTTAGTTCTTTTATTGTTTGGCAAGCTATGTTGGCTAACCTGAAATTTTTTTTTTTTTAGTTTTTCCTGAATTTTCAAGTTTTCCGGGCAACTTTTTGATTTTTTTTTTACGTATTAACCTGAATTGGACTATTACAAACATTTAAAAAAATAGCCAAATCGGTCCAGGCATTTGAGAGATCTGCACTTATGAAGAAACAGAAATTCATTTTTATTATATAGAGATATAATATATATAGGAAATTCCAAGGGCGGATCCAATCCAATTTTTTATGGGGGGGGGGGGGGCGAATGTATATAAGGTGTCCCGATCTACTTTTTATCTCTGAAGTGTGTCGTGATCGAATTGTCCAAGCGGGGGGGGGGGGGGTCAGAGACGCCCCCACACACACACACATATAGAACTTTTTTTCAATTTTAAAATTTTTTTGAAAAAATAAATGTTTTTTTTTACAATTTTTTTTTGCCAGGCAGGGGCCTCTATGGGGGGAGGCGATCGCCCCCTCCGCCCCCCCCCTGGATCTGCCCTTGAAATTCAGAGTGTCAAAGTTTTTAGTTTAAAGATCAAAGGGTGTCTTAGGATTGGTAAAGAAATTGAAATGCAATAGTCAACCGAAATCTCTCTCAATCTTTACATTTTATTTGTCATTCTAGAAACTATTGGACAAGTATAGCGCTGATATGGTCGTAAATTCAATATTGGAAATCACATGTATCGATGATCGATACTTCCAATTATTTATTTGCCTTTCAACTAGAGATTCGTGGGACGGCTACATCGCAGACAGAAAGAAAGAAACAAGCAAAAAAATTCAAACACGGGTCGCGGGACCCATGGCAGAAGGACAACTAATATAAAAAATACTAGTTAGGACACCTGTAGTTCGACACAACAACTTAGGTTGCTCGGACATTAAGGCAATGTTGGATTAAAAATCTGAATTTTTAATATATAAATTATCGTTATCGTTAATGTGGCTTGAGCCTGAACGGGTATTCGGAGAAAAAAACTAATTGATTAAATTTGTAGGAAACTTTATATTTTTTATTTTGAATAGGAAGGTTATTTACGAAAAACGATTTTTTACCTTTTTTTTTGGCTTTTTGACAATGTTCCGTCACGAAATTTTTATAGCAAACCTCAGATTAGGATTCAGGAAACCAAAAAACATATAGGATCATGAAATTAAAACTAACCCAAAACTTTCCCGCTAGGGAGCCCTTTAGAGAACAAATTAACTGGAGTAAAAAATTAAATAAGCTGACGTGTTCTGATGTGGCCACTCCACTTGACTTTACCATACAACCTGGACCCTCACTTATATTTAATGTTTAATAAAATTATTTATAATCATATAGGGAGGGTGGTTAGTTTTTGCATTTTTAGACTTCTTGGGTCCCACTGATTATGTATACAAAATTTGGTTGAGTTTGCTCAAATGTCCTAGATTTCTAATTTTTGACCCTACATCCCCACCTCCCATTTTGACGGGTTAGTTTTTGCATTTTTAGACTTCTGGGGGTCTACTGATTATTTATACAAAATTTGGTTGAGTTTGCTCAAACGACCTAGATTTTTAATTTTTAACCACCCTCCAACCCCCTTAATTCTGCGTGGATATGCACCAAAATCTAATCAGCTCTTAATCTCAATAGACCAAAACTACGTGTGAAATTTGGTTTGGATATTCACACTAGTTTTTGAGCTAGCTCGTCCACAAAATTTGGTAACACACAGACTAACAGACAAACAGATATTTTGACAAAAAAATTATTATCTCGAAAAATATAATTTTTTCGATGTTCACTTATTAGGGCTTTTTTGTAGAGCGAAATGCCATGGTTTTGCTCAATTTTTTTAATCAAAATGGTTTAAGCCTTTTTTGAGATATTTCGAAAAAAAGAAGGAAAAAACCACTTGTTTCATGTACGATTACAATACTTGACCACGTTTTGTCGTTGCCGTTACTCATCCCATGAGCCCTGCCTTTGGGTAAGGGGGGTTCTGACCCCCCCTCCCACCCTCCGTAGCCACGCCTCTCCTCTTATATACCTACTCATCGTTTGTATGTGGAGGACGTAAAATAAATTCTTGAAAGTGCTAAGCTTCATTCAATATTATTAATACTCAAGCATTAAAAATAAGAAGAAAGTGTTGATTAATTAGTATGTGTGGATACTTACCATAGAGCCAGCCCTTCCATTACCAGCAGGGCATATATTAAGCCAGCCAGCCCAGTTTCCTCTCTCTCAGTTCCAGGCTTAAGCTTTCAAGCTATTTTTTTCATTCCTAAGTAGCTTAACGGTGATAAATGAATTCGCGCATTATTATTTCAAAATCGTCTTATTATTCTGGTCTTGACTTTGGCATTCATTATATTTTTAAATTTGATTAGAAGAGAAAAGAAAAAAGCTTTTCACAAAATAAGCTTAAATTTTTTTTGATAGGTCATCCTAGCTAGAATGAATTTTTTTTTAAGAATAAGTGCTTTTTATAAATTCGGAAATTCAATTCAAAACGATTGTAATAGCAGAAATTCTCAAGGCTAAAGCCACAACAAAGACTGGTTAATAATAGATGACAAAGAGAAACAAAGAAGTTGTCCTCTGCTTGATGCAAATAAACATAAAGAAATCGCGGTAAATAATGGGTACGAGGAAAGCCTTATAGACCAAATATTATATAAAAATAATTGAAAAATCAACCCTGGAATCAATATATTCACAAAAGAAAGAAAAAGAAAATCCTAAGATAGTTCTCCCATATTATGGACAAATTTCGGAAAAATTAAAACAAAAAATTAAAAAATTATGGTTCAACACAGTATTCAAAACTCCAATTACTCTAGGAAAAGATTTAGGTTCAAATAAAAAAGGCAAATTACCAAATATAGAAAAAGAAGTGGTTTATAGTTTAAAATATAAAGATTGCGAAGGGAAAATAGAGAGGAATCTGAAAATTCGATTAAATCAACATATAAGAGATTTTAAAAATAAAAAGAATGAAAACTCTTTTGCGGAACATTTAAATTCAAACAATCACTCTTTCCCAGAAGGTCCAGGAATTAGATTAATAAAAGGAGAAAGAAACCCAAAATTAATTAGCGCAATTGATTCGTTAGAAATTTTGAAATCATTCAATAAAAATTCAAAACTTTGTTTGAACAGCCAAATTGAATTATCAAATAGCAATTTGCTTAAGATGTTTACTAACAAAAGATAAAAGAAAAAAGAAAAACAAACACCCCCCCCCCTTCCATTGTCAGCCTATCTCTTTGTAAAACAAGGAGAAAGGGAAACCTATGGTTATATTTGAATGTGAACCAAAAGAATGTCTTTAGTTCTAAGCTGATCACCAGTGAAGAAGGAACATCAAATTTTCAATATCCATACGATATTGACTCCAGGAAAAACAACATTTATAATTTAAAAAAGACTAATGATGAAGACCAAGTCTTCGAAACTATAGTCTCAAACAAATAAATAATATATATATACAGATATATCATCTCGATATATATGTGTGTATGTTTATTTGCATCAAGCAGAGGACAACCTCTTTGTTTCTCTTTGTGAATCAACAACTCTGCTACTCTCGGCAAAACAAAAAATTTCCAATTAATAATAGATGGATTGTCAGTAGAAAAGTGAACTACCTTACATAGAAAGTTTTGCGGTAGTTCTGATTTTTTGCATATATATGTTTTTTGGGGCGCTGGATCAAAATCTGAGGTCTCCAAACAAAATATCGTGACGCACCATTGTAGAAAATGGAAAAAAAGGTGAAAATTTCCTTTTATTTACGGGTTGTTTGCTTATAATTCGGAAACTATCGACTTATCGTAAATAACCTTCCCATTCAAAATAAAAGTTCATAAAATTTCCTATAAATTTTATTATTTAGTTTTTTTCTTCGACCAACCGTACGTGCTCAAGCGCAAAATTCGTGTTTTCGACATCGGCAGCCCCCCGGATCACCCAAAAACTGGCACTTTTTTTCGATATTTTCCCACTTGGACCATGAAAGAGCACATTTTCGACAATGAGGTTGAAATTTTGAAATTTTTCCATCATAAAATAAAAACTACTGATCCTAGAAACTTGATTACTATCGGATTCTCTAGAAAATTTTGTTGACTTGAAGGTTTTCTTGTACCACTTTTTTTTTAAAACTCTTAAATTTATAGATTTCCAGTAATGATCTATTTTTTGCAAAAAATCGCAATTTTTCTTTCATAGAATGAAAACCAATCATCTTAAATACTTGATTTCTATCTCATTCTCTAGGAAATTTTAGTGACTTAAAAGTTTACTTGGACCACTTTTTTGTTAAAACTCTTAGATTTATAGATATCTAGAATATTCCATGACAAAAAATCGTAGTTTTGCCAACATTAAATGAAAACCACTGTTACTGGCTGCGCCTTTGGGCGTCGCCGCCAGTGTTAGTGGTGGGGGTGTTTGATGCTAACTAGGATATCGTAAGGGGTTGGTTGTCGGAGGAGAGGGGAATGCCCCTGTGCCCCGACGGTGGCTCCAACTACGAGGGAAGATAAGGTAGTGGATGATGAATAATCAAAAACAATTGAGCAGACCATATTTTGGGGGTAGCTGAATTAACTCGATTCGAGCTGACGCATTTATAACATTCAAAGAAAATCATGACTCACGCCACTCAGTGCCTTGACTCGACTCTCATTAATTCATTGGTTTATTATTTCACAAATGATTGATTGACTCACGTAATATACAATGTGTTTAACAATTTGACTGTTGAGTACTTAAAGAATTATCACTACAATTGTCTTAAAGTGATAGAGTTTTTCTTTAGGAGACGGACTGGTATAAATATGCAATTGGATGTTGATGAAAGCAGTCCACGGTGGTTGTAAAAAATAAGACTATAGAGGTTTTATTATTTTACATTTATTTATTAAACCGACGTTTCGGAGATTTATTCTCTCCTTCTTCAGGATAACCAAAAGTCAATGAAAGTAGTTCAAATCATAATTACTTTCTGTCTCCTTTGACAATGCCAAAAAAACATTATAAAATTTTTTTATTGATTCGAGATGAAAATTTTTTATAATGTTTTTTTGGCATTCGTCAAAGGAGACAGAAAGTAATTATGATTTGAACTACTTTCATTGACTTTTTGTTACCCTGAAGAAGGAGAGAATAAATCTCCGAAACGTCGGTTTAACAAATAAATGTAAAATAATAAAACCTTTATAGTCTTATTTTTACAACCACCGTGGACTGCTTTCATCAACATCCAATTGCATTATCTTAAAGTATTGTTTAGTTGAATAAGCTATTTGTATGAGGTCGCAGTGCAATCTAGCGGAGAGAGCTAGGACTGACCGGACAACCACTCATCCTAGAAACTTGATTTCTATCTCATTCTCTAGGAAATATTATTTACTTGAACGTTTACTTAGACCACTTTTTTGATATAACTCTTAGATTTATCGGACAGGATATGATCCGAATCCTCAAAAATATTGTTTGCTCGCCATCTCTCGACTGAGTTAAAATCTTCCGGTTTACCGTAGCGTGTGCGTGCAAAGGTATACCTTTTAAAATTAAATTATGTTGGAGTTGGTGGTGTTTCACAAGGAGAAAAATTAAAATACAAAGATTTTTTTAGTTTACTCTATATATTTCGAGCTCTTAACTCATCGTCAGGAGAACATTGACTAAAGATAACATGATATTTTGAACAGAATTTATTTTAATTTTAATATGATGGACAGTTATTTATGACATAGTGTAAATATGAAAGAATTATCAGAAGGATAGGATGGTTTTAGAGTCGAAAGAACAGATGTAGGGGGACAAAGGGCTGGAATAAAGAAAAGATATTTATACTTGGAAGTTGCCGAAAATTATGTATGTGTTATAAAGGAAGGCAATAAACTATGGAATGCAATGAGGGTGCATAGCGAAAATTTAATCTCTTATTTTCTATTTAAAAAAATAAATAAATAAATTCTGTTCAAAATTTCATGTTATCTTTAGTCAATGTTCTCCTGACGATGAGTTAAGAGCTCGAAATATATAGAGTAAACTAAAAAAATCTTTGTATTTTAATTTTTCTCCTTGTGAAACACCACCAACTACAACCTAATTTAATTTTAACAATGTTTCACTATAAACCAACACCGCGTTCCCTAAAAATTGTATACCTTTTAGCTTCACCAGTGTAGGTTTACCTGGCAGGTATGGCTGGCCGTGTGTGGACGCCCTTATATGGCGAAAGCTGGCAAAACGCGCATCTAATCTTATTCCATACATACATTCTATCAATTTACACGGTTTTGAATTTAGTTGAACCTATCCAACATTTTTATATGCATGCTGTCTCGTTTTGCACGGTTTTGAATTACAGGTTTTAAGTTTGTACAGGTAAACGGACACTTATACCGGAACGTGTGTGTCCGGCCCAATATCCAACGTCAAGGTGGCCGCAAAAAGCACATGAATGAAAGAGAAATGAGAAACGATTCAAAGAAAAAGAAACCCATAATTCCATTGGATTGAAATCAAATAAATAATTAATTTAACACGTGTAAACACGAATAGAATATATTGTGAAAAATGATGGTGCACAATGATGTAAACTTTAATTAGAGATTTGTTTATTTGCGAAATTCGATTTATACAATTTAAGAATTTAATTTATAATAATATAATCCAAGTCATTTCCTATTCATTTATCACAAAATTTCACTTCCACCCACGCCGAGCCGAGCCGGCTCTTTTTATGCCACCCCTGACTATGAAATTCTCATTTCCACGAATAATTTGAAAATTTAGATGTAGAAATTTAATTAATGCAAATATATTAAACAAATGGACAAACTGGGTGGGTGGGTGGGTGGCGGGAAAATCCCTTGTGTGACATTTCCAGGCACGAAATCCAATCACACACATTTCTAATAAATTGATGATATCCTACTCTTCTGTCATTTCCTGAATCTTTTTAAAATTACTAATTATTATTTGGAAAATTAAAATTCGTGTGAGAGTAGTAGATTTGGTCAATTTGTAAGGAAGTACCTGGAGCCACCCCAGCGATGCACGGTAACCCCTGACACCCCCCCCCCACCCGAAACCACACACCTCGCCCCCACCACTGCACCCCAACTCCAACCTTGTCCGCCTTGGTGGTGTAATGGTCAGAACAACTGACTGGCAACCCGGAGGTCTCGGGTTCGATTCCCGGCTATACCCAGACATTTTTTCTGTAAGTATAGGGTCTGGTAATAAAAATTAAGTGGGAGATAAATTTAACCGAATTTATCGCGCGGAGGATTTACCACTGCTCGAAGCCCCTAAAACCTTGGTAAATTGGATATTGAATTGTATCTAAGTTTCTGAGATTGGCTCGTGATCCCGGCTTCTTTTCCTTCTGCTCTGTTCTTTTCACGATTGAGGGGCCAGCCCATACAGGCCTTTAGGGGATCCACCTTCTGGTGTATCTCCTTCTCTCATCAATATCATTAAAAAAAAAAAAAAAAAAAAAAACCCACCTCACCCCCGTATCCCCACAACTGCGCTCCACCTCCGCATTTCTATCTTTCTAGTGGTCCATATATTAATTGTATATTTGTTTACTCGTACACCAATTTGCCCACATTCGTTCAAATTGATAAACATTATAAAAAAATAAATAGGAAAATAATAAAAAAAAAAAATAATCCTATAGTATCTGAAATAAAAACAAAATTAAATAAGATTTGTTTCCAAGTTATATAAAAAAAGCCACTTCAACCACTTTATTTGTTAACACACCTGAAATGTTTATGATTTAGACACCTGTTAATTTTTTTTTTTTTTTTTTTTTTTTTGGCTTTTCGGCTTTTCTAACCATAAGCCATTTTACGATACTATATACTTTTTAAATTTTGTCTCTACTCCGGGGGTCAGATTTTAGCCGAATGCCTCGAGTCGGATTCGAACCCGGGACCACTTGGTTAGCAGGATGATACGCTACCGACTGGCCTATCTGACCTCCAGACACCTCGTTAATTAAAAACAAACAAAAAATAATAAATAATAAATTTTTATTGAACCGATTATTTTACATGCATTAGCGTATACATTTTATTTGAACTTCGACTTCGGAGATTACATCCCCACCATCGACTGTTCTTGATCTTCTCGTGCTTGCAATAATGTTTTTAGTCCGTGTTTTGTAGTAAGAGGAAAAAACAAACAAATTTTTTTTTTTTTTATAAATTTTATTAAACCAATTATTTTACATTAATTAATGTATACATTGTATTTTTGCTTCGATTCCGGAGATTACTTCTCCACCATCGAGTGTCCTTATTCATCTTTAGTCCTTGTTTTTAATAAGAGGAAAAATCTAATTAGATAAAAAAACCTCTTTTCCGATATTTATTTCAATTCCATTATTGCCCAATCAAGTCGATTGGTATATTTCTCTTCAATTCCAAACAAAAAATTCTTAATTTTAATATAATATATTAATATTTGCTGTAACCTATTAGTGAGTTTTAAAATTAAAAAACCAATTAAAAATAAAAGATAATTGAAAACAATGTAAACAAACTTTTTATTGAAATTTTCATCTATAAATATTTACTTTAATTAAGAAAAGATCAATTAAGATTAAATTTGTCGAGGTCCAGACCTAGCCAGATCGCTTTCTTATCCTCAAAACTTGTTAATAGAGTTTGTTTCATCAAAATCGGTAGAGCCGTTTTCAAAATAGAACTAAAATACAAATATATATATATATATATATATTACAAACAATTTTTTCTCGTTTAATAAGAGTAGATATAAATGAAAGAGAGTCAATATCCCAATATGGTATACAACAAGAAGACCATTGTTTATGGAGTTGTGAATCGAGAGTATAAGACAAAATACGAATAAAGATAGTATCACAGATAATTAAATAGAAAGAATATTACAGATAACTAAACATTCACAGCCGAAATAAATTAGCGCTTACCAAAATAAACTATATAACAATAAATAAATATCGAGGTTGAATAAACTAAATATCACAGATAATAATAAATTAAGTATAGTATACACTGAAAAAACAATTTCTTTATAATAAATATATTGATAGAGTTGAGTATTTTGAATGAGCTCTTATTTATTCCAAAGATATTTTATTAATAATCAAGATATATCGAAATCATTCCAAATATGACCAAATTTTTAGGTATTTAATCCAAATATATTATATACTTGAGTGATCCTATTTTATTCTATTAGATACCTCTTAATATCAAATGAATGTCTTGTTTACTTCTACTAAAACCTCTTATTTTATATAAATGAATGTCTTGTTATCATAAAACGACTTAGATTTTCTACAAATAGTGATATCTTAATAATTAAGATATTTTAAAAAAATAACAAAAAATTCGTTTACATTATTAATTGTTTTTTTTTTTAATTTGAAAACCCATTATAAGATTAAGAGAAATATTAATATATAATAAAATTAGATTACCGTGTACCTTACATCAAATTTAATAATTCAAATTTTATCTAATTGATTCAACCAAATGAATAATTAAAATAAATATTTATATAATTCATTTGATTGAATATAGTAGATTCTACATCAAATGAAAATACTCATTTTCTAGTCAGAAATACACTACCTATATTTATTATAAATAAAAAATACTGAAGTTAATATAATTTCTTGTCGTAATTATGTTTTATTGCATTTAAATACCCAACTATTAAATTTAACTATTCCACTATTTTATTCAAATAACAATATTTTCATAATTTACTTATTGGTGCTTGGTTCAAATATCGGGATCTTAACTATTAATATATCTAGAGTTGCTCAAAAAATATGAGAAAACTTAAAATACGTATATTATTTATTCTTATTGAACAGAGATCGATTTCGCCATAATTAACTTCCCCATCTATTCATATCAAATATAATTTCTTAACTATAAATATATCGTTTTCCAGCGCAGATTATAAAGAATTCCTAAAATAAAAAAATTCTTTCTTTTTTGGGTGGGGGGGGGTGGGGAGGGCACTCTAATGTATAGATTTATTTATTTGCATCAAGCACAGTACAACCTCATTAATTTCTCTTTATAGATAAGGAATATTTTAAAATCCTTATTGAACCCAATTAGTCCATTCTAACTTAATAATCTAGACTTGTCTAGAGTGTGTCTTTTACCAACTTGAATTCCTATCGCATTTATGATAATTTTTCGGGAGAATATATTTGCATATTAAATCCGAGAGAGGTCTCTCTCTCTACTCTGCCTTTTTGGTGTCCCACTAAGTTTCTTTCTTTCCTTGTAATAAATTTCCCTATCTGTGACTAAACAATACCCTACACCCTCTACCTTCCTCCACCACTTGTAAACCCCCATATTTGCATTCTAATTAAAATCTAATTTTTCTCTCTTCCGATCTAACCACGTGATTAATGGCCAGTTGTATCTCGGTTGGTAAATTCTTTATAAAAGTTGACAAAGAGTAAAACCTTAGAATTCACCTTCCCAGATATATACACAATATCCCCAGAATATTCTAAGAAGTTATTTAAAGGACATAACTGTGGGCAATAAATAGTAAGACTTTGTTCTTAATTTTAAAATTCTTTATTTATTCTTCCAAATCTATTTCGTCCCCCTCAAAGTAATCCCCCCGGCCTCAATACACTTGCGCCAACGTTTTTTCCAATCCTCGAAACAGTTGTTAAAGCCAATTTCCGGAATAGCTCTCAATGCGCGTAGCGATTCGCGTTTAATATCTTCAATTGACTCAAAACGGTTTCCCTGGAGCGGTCGTTTGAGTTTGCTGAACAGCTAGAAGTCACAAGGAGCTAAATCAGGCGAATACGGTGGTTGTGGAACGATATTGATTGAATTTTTGGCGAAAAACTCACGAATAATCAATGCAGTATGCGAAGGTGCAATATCGTGGTGCAAAAACCAATAGTTGTCGGCCCATAATTCCGGCCTCTTTTTACGAATAGATTCGCGCAAACGACGCATAACACTCAAATAGTATTCCTTGTTGACAGTTTGGCCAGTCGGAAGGAATTCGGAGTGCACCACACCTCGATAATCGAAGAAAACTGTCAACAGGACCTTGATTTTTGACTTGTTCGTCGTCAACGCGTTCTCGACCCACTTTGAACAGTTTGTACCAATCAAAAACACTTTCTCGCGACATAAAATTATCACCGAAGGCCTTTTGGAACATTCTGAACGTTTCGCCAACAGAAATTTGATTCCGCACACAAAATTTAATGTAACTTCTTTGTTGAATAATTTCACTCATTGTAAAAATCGCCGAATGCACTTTTTGTACCTAGCAAAATAAAAAAATATAAAATTTTTTGTAGAATATTTGAATTCCTTAAAATTGTTTCATGTAAATTTTTCTATAGGTCAATTGATTTTGAAGGTATAACAGTATTAAGATGAAATATAACATCAAAGGGCACACAGAATGCGCAGTCTAAGATCGACCATTAGTCGTTCACGCTGTACGCTATTTATACGAACCATTTCGAGCCACTTTCGACCCCCCCCCCACCCCCTGCAGTTTAGAACCTCTTTGAGATACAAAGTTGAAATTATACTCATGTCATTTTTAATCCATCTTGAAGAAACTACCATCAAATTTCAATAATATAGCTTAAATAGATCCTGAGATATGGACCTGAGAAAATGGCTAATTTCTATAAATTAGATACATATTTAACAGTTTTTTTCTTTCTTCAATTGTACCACCACTTTTCACTTTAAATTATAGAATCATTAATTGCGTGGCTGTATGGGCATAGTTCTCTAAAGACAAAAAAAAATGGCTAATTTTGGCACTCACTCACTGACTGCATGACAGGTCATCAAAACATAATTTAAAATATCAATTCCAATTAAGATTACTGTCTAAAAAAATTCTATATCACTAGAGCGTAAGAATTTACACTCTTTTCTCCAATTATGTGTTTTATTATTTATTTTATTATACAGTGAAGTGAAATAAAATCGATACACCAATAAAAACTTTATTAAATAGTAAATCATTTTTAATTTTTTTTACAAGGAACCATACATTATTGAAATTATTGTTTATTGCAAGTGTATAATTGCTAATTGTTGTTGACTTAGCCCTTGATTAATTAGGCACACAATTTTTTTTTTTTTTTTATGATATTGATGTGAGAAGGAGATACACCAGAAGGTGGATCCCCTAAAGGCCTGTATGGGCTGGCCCCTCCATCGTGAAAAGAACAGAGTAGAAGGAAAAGAAGCCGGGATCACGAGCCAATCTCAGAAACTTAGATACAATTCAATATCCAATTTACTAAGGTTTTAGGGGCTTCGAGCAGTGGTAAATTTTCCGGTTAAATTTATCTCCCACTTAATTTTTATTTCCAGACCCTATACTTACAGAAAAAATGTCTGGGTATAGCCGGAATCGAACCCGAGACCTCCGGGTTGCCAGTCAGTTATTCTGGACCATTACACCACGGAGACGGACTTGAACTTCAGAAATATCCATTTTGTATATTTTATCTTTCTATCAATGATTCATTAATTCAAAATTATTCATTTTATTGATATTTTAAATGGAATTTGATCTTTTATTAAAACTTTATTTAAATGTAAAGTGATATTGAGAAAGTAGGATAATTTGTAATTGTATCTTTCAATTTAAATCTACTTATTTATTTATTTTATGAAATTCAAAAATTATCAACAATATTTATTGAATATGTTAGATTAGGAGTTAATGCAACAAATTATATGAATATTTGTAAAAATTTTAAAAATAATTTGCTATTTAATCAAATTTTTATTAGTGAGTCGATTTTTTTGCACCGTAGTGTATATTATTTAGTTATTCAATTATGTTTTTTTTTAATTTATTTATGCGGATATAATAATTAAGCAAAAGTCAATTCTTTTTCGTGGTATAAATATAATTTTTTTTCGTTTATTGAGAAAAAATAAATAAATAATAATGTATTAATGTTTCCTTTGTGTGTTTTTTTATGAATGACTTTTTAATATAAAATCTTTATTTTTTTTTTAAAGAACTCAAAGAATCTAATAAAATATTTTGTTATATTATATTATACCCCTTTGTTAAAATTTAACAAGAAAACTGACTCTACGCGGGTATTGAGTACACGGAATTTATTTTTTAATATTTATTTTTCGATTTTTCAATGATATGCTTCGAGTGAGAAATTTGATAACTACTTTATTCATTCATATGAAATAGAAATTATTTTTCATATTAAAAATTATTTTAATAAATAAGAGAACTGTTGCTTAAATTAAACTCAATACATTCAGGTAGACAGGGTTGTTATGTATTATAAAAACAAAATTATATACAGAGTGTCCGGTATCACAAGGATAAACCGTGAACAGGGAATAGGGCAATTTACCACGGTCCAGAACGTAAACAATTTTTACTTTACCATACATGGTATGGTGAAGTATTGTAATCGTGCATGAAAAAAGTGGGTTTTTTCCTTCTTTTTTCGAAATATCCCAAAAACGGCTGAAACTATTTTGATTAGAAAAATTGAGCAAAACCATGGCATTTTGTTCTACAAAAAATCCCTAATAAGTAAACATCGAAAAAATTATATTTTTTGAGATAATAAATGTTTTGTCAAAATTTCTGTTAGTTAGTCTGGTTGTGCGTTATTAAATTTTTGTGGACGAGCTAGCTCAAAAACTAGTCTGAATATCGAAACCAAATTTCACACGTAGTTTTGGTCTATTGAGATTAACAGCTGATTAGATTTTGGTACATATCGACCAAAAACTAAGGGGGGTGGAGGGGGGTTAAAAATTAAAAATCCATGCCATTTGAGTCAAACTCAACCAAATTTTGTATATAATTAGTGGGATCCCAGAAGTCTAAAAATGCACAAACTAACCGCCTAAAAGGGGGAGAGTATAGGGTCAAAAAATTAAAATGTAGGCTCTTGTACCAAACTCAACCAAATTTTGTATACATAATCAGTGGTGTTACGCTTGTTCGGCCACTTTTAAACATTTCAATCCATAAATAAACGCTTTTACGAGATAAAGCACTTTCCCCGTATTGTGACAAAAGTCTCCGGTGAATTTCACACCCTCTGACCACTCCTCGTTGCTTCTATTTGGTGCAATCTGATAGCGGGGCTGATATGCTTATGCTGTTGTAACTAGACAGACGACAACTGACGCGATCGTGATTAAATTCCGCACACGTGTCCACAGACGCGCCAACTCATGCGGCCGTCTCTTATCTTAGTTTAATAAAGTTGTAGAACGAAAAGTGTAGGTAATTTTTTATTTATCCTCGCAAGATGTATTATTTAATACAAGGTTTATTGAGAATGAGTACAGAGGGTGACAGGCCTCTCGATCGTATGTTATCCGCCCTGGTTATCAGAACCTCTGCGCTTAAGTATCTATTATTATTATTGAGGTCAAAGCTTTGTTATTTCCGTATTTACATAAGCCTAATGCTTCCGCATAGACTTGTGCAACATGTCGAAAGGGCATATCATAACACTACCTTAATTCAAAATGATTCATTTTATTGATATTTCAAATGGAATATGATCTTTTATTAAAACTATTTAAATGTAAAGTGATATTGAGAGAGTATGATAATTTGTAATTGTATCTTTTAATTTAATTTTACTTATTTTTTTTATAAAAGTCAAAAATTATCAACAATATTTATTGAATATGTTAGTTTAAGAGTTAATGGAACAAATTATATGAATATTTGTAAAAATTTTAAAAATAATTTGCTATTTAATCAAGTTTTTATTGGTGGATTTTTTTGCATTGTGGTGTAGTAAAAGATTTCATCATAGATTACACTTTATTGTTGTCCCTATAATACAGACAATAATAAGAAACAAGTTGACAATTTCCATTTGTTATTCATGACTATTCACTCGAAAGTTAAGGAATATTTTTCGATTATGTAATATTTTCTGTTTATTTCCACGTTCAACTTTAAATATAAAGAGAATCTTGGATTGGACCTGTCCATGAATATATTTTAAAGTTTGTTCTAGGAAAAAGTCAAACGTATAGATACTTTTTTTGTTTTTCTTCAATTATCTTAAGAGGCAAAGTTCAATCGGAAATATTCAAATAGTCGCGATTCGCCTTAGGGAAATTTAGAGAAAATATTTATTCATATCTTACCACAGAAAGTTAGTTCATAGAAAACAAATCGAAAATTTAGATGTGGGTGTCGATGGGAAAAAATTGAAATCGGTGTTTTATCATGAAGACGTGCGTCGCAACTATTATATATACGGGGTGAATTTTTTATCTTGACATTTTTTATACGACATCAAATAAACAAAATACAATCAATTAGATCTTAAAAAAACTTATTAATTATTTTTAACAATTGTTTTTAACAATTATTTAACGTAATTATCAAATAATAATGATTAAATAATTAATTATTAAATAATTAATTTAATAATTTTGCAACAATGTTCTGAGACATTCCAGAGTGTATGGCAAGTCTTCTGGATGAATTCCAGTTCCAGTTTCCATATTTTGGCCTGTTTCAGTTCCTTTACATTCCCTGTTTTTTTTAAACAGATTTACAACACGATGAAATGAAGCTTGTGAGGGTGTATTCCTATAAGGAAAACCCTCGGCATCCATTTCAATAGTAGCCCCCCATAACACACAAGACCATTTCAATTCTGTCTACAACAAAAAATACTCCATTTTTATTTTTGTAATACAATACAAATATTGACACGAGAAATAAACTCAAGAATTTTGATTAGTTCTATTAAGTCGAAAATAATCTCTTAAATCTGAGTATATCGAAGTTTTCATATCATTATAAACACTTGTTTTCATTGTGACTTTTCGATTTAATAATTAATTATTTGATCATTATTATTCGATAATTAAGTTGAATGATTGTTAAGAATAATTATTAAGATTTTTTTAGATCTAATTAATTTAATATTTTTTTTATGTGATGTATAAAATAGCTCTAATAAAAGTTCCAGAATATGTACAGAAACATATGGGTTTTCATTTAAAAAAAGAACATGACCTTGAAATACCCTTGAAAGCTTGTTCTAGGTCGACAAACAATAGCGTAGTTTGGTTTCCCCCTCAATATAAATAAACTTTTATTTGAATTTCAACCAAATAATTGGGGATATGGGGAATCCAGACATTTAGAGAGGTCAAACAGCTGGCGGGGGACAGAGTCGAGTGAGACGGATTGTTGCATCAAACCAGTCTTAGGAGTGTATACTCAATGATGATGATTTTATTTGAAACATTTTTCATATAATGCAGAGTTTTTGAGTTATAAGACTGTCTCAAGATAAAAAAATTACCCGGTATAAAAAGTAATGTGTGTGTGTGTGTATCTTAACATTAAATATCATATCCGGCTGGCAAGTTTTTAAAAATAGACTGATGAATGAAATTCTTCGTCTGATCAGGTTGTCTAAATACAGGCGTTGATGTCAAGTGCTGCCATCTTCGGCCAAATTCGTAATCAATTCTTATAGCCTAGTAAATAGAGGATTCATAAAGTGGTTCAGCTTACATTAATTGCGGGAAAATATTTTTTTCTTAGATCGTTTGGTATGGTGTGGGTAAGCCAAATCTAAGTTTGCGACCTCGAAAGTGTGGGGGACAACTTTTGGTTGGCGAAAAACCTTGAAATTTTCGAACTCTTTCCAGTTTTTCACTTATAACTCAAAAACGGTCCATATATTGTAAATAACCGTCCTATAGTAAATTAAAGAGGACAAAATTTCATGTCGATTAAAAAAAGATATGCAAAATTGATCTAGTAGTTTTATTTTTAATGGGGATCCAAAAAACAGCCCCCGGAATCACTTTTGAATATACCTATCCCAAAAACTCGCATTTCCCATTTTGACCATAAAGAGGCACGTTTTCGTTAAAGACCATACTAATTAAATTAGCTACAATTAAAACAAAGTTAGAATGGATCCCCCCGATAGACGAAAAAGCGATCGACCCAGGCGCTCTTGGATGGACGAGGTAAACGAGGCTATTAGTTGCAGAAATCTCGAGATTGTGGGTGTCTGGGACCGTATAACGTGGAATCTGGGAATGGAAAAGTGTCGCCAGACGTAGAAATTCGGAGTAAAGAAAGAAAGAAAAAGTTTAATCTTAATTGAATAATGGTAACCCGTGCTGCAATGAGGTTGAAGTTTTGAAAAACTGCAATCTTTTGCAAAAAATCGCATTTTCTCGTTCATAAAATAAAACCACTCATCCTAGAAACTTGATTCCTATCTCATTCTCTTAGTAATATTGTTGACATGAACGTTTACTTGTACCACTTTTTTAATAAAATTCTTAGATTTATAGATATCCAGGATTTTCCATGACGCTTTTGAGGATTCGGATCATATCCTGTCTGGAAAATGTAGGATATCTATAAATCTAAGAGTTTTATCAAAAAAGTGGTTCAAGTAAACGTTCAAGTCAACAAAATTTCCTAGACAACGAGATAGGAATCAATTTTCTACAATGAATCGTTTTTATTTTATCAATGAAAAACTGCGATTTACTGCAAAAAATTGCATTTTTTTCAAAACTTCAACCTCATTTCGGGACGGGTTACCATTATCCAATTAAGATGAAACTTTGTTTTAATTGTAGCAAATTTAATCTAGCTTAAAAATGTATAGTATGGTCTTTTTTGAAAACGTGCTGCTTCATGGTCAAAATAGAAAAAATCGAAAAAGTACTAGTTTTTGGGATATTCAAAAGTGATCCCGGGGGCTGTTGTTTGGACCAATTTTGAATTTCTTTTTTTTAATCGACGCACAATTGTGTCCTCTTTAATTTAATATAGAACGGTTATTTACAAAATGTGAACTTTTTTCGAGTTATAAACGAAAATCTGGAATCTCGAGGTTTTTCGGCCACCAAAAGTTGTCCCTCACACTTTCGAGGTCGCTAACTTAGATTTGGCATACCCACGCCATACCAAACAATCGTAGAAAAAAAAATATTTTCCCGAAATTAATGTAAGCTGAAACCCCTCTATTTACTGAGCTATTAAGCAATGAGAATAGATTATATTATACCAGCTACGAAACCCGCCTTCGACTGGCTTCTTACTGGCAAAGTGGCTATTTAGGACGTAGTGTCTTTTAAAATTAATAAAATCACGTCGGCGTGTGCCGCAAGCCGATTATTATTAAGGACTAGCTTCAAGGACCTTCTGTCGGACTCCCTCACGTGGCTTATTTATTGATGTTTTATTAGTTACAGAGAATAAATATAATTGTTTTAAGTGGATATTGATGAGGCAGTCCAAAAAAGAAGAAGATAATTTACACTATCTTTTTATTCATAAAACCGACGTTTCGGAGGCTATTCCTCCTTCTTCAGGGTTTTGAAAAGTCAGTGAAGGAAATCAATGCTGCATTCCCCTCTGTCTCCTCGTAATTCTGCTGAGAATGAAATACAAGATATTATTATTTACTACTGCCACTGAAAGAGGAGACAGAGGGAATGCCGCATTGGATTTCCTTCGCTTACTTTTCAAAACTGAAGAAGGGGTACCTCCGAAGCATCGGTTTTATGAATAAAAGATAGTGTAAATTATCTTCTTCTTTTTTGGACTGCCTCATCAATATCCACTATTCATTTATCAGTCCGTCTCCAAAAATTACTCCAATAATTGTTTTATTATAAAGTCTTAAATAGATATAATTTGAGATTCTATTTAACTGCAATATACACTCATAACAAATAAGATGAAACAAATATTTAAAATGTATTAAAAATCCACTTGTTATCATTAAGGGGAAAAAAAAAATTATATTATATGTAGGTATTATTATAGGATAAGAAGACTTGAAAATTACAATTATTATTCATTTTGCTAGACGCAAAAGTATATTCAATACAATCTATTTATAAAAAATTCTCTTATTCTGAAGCTTGAGTTGTTTATCATAGAAAGAATTTAGTCTTATTTGATTTTAAGTCGATTCTTCCACGTTTTTAGTAGAGGTTGCCATTAATAGTCAAAACATCAAAAATGGAATGCAATAAGGTTATTCCTCTAGTATTAGATAAGAATCGATCGTTATTTTTGATTTTAAGTCGATTCCTCCATGTCTTCAGCAATGGCTACCAATAAAACCGAAACGTCAAAAATCGAATGTAGAATGGTTATTCCTCGACTGTTAAATGAGAATCGATCATTATTTTTGAATTAAAGTCAACATGAACTGCAAATTGCAAGTGACATCTGATTAATAATAAAGAAATAAACATATTAATATTTCAAATGAATTTGGATAAAGTTTAGCAACGATCCGTTGCAGTTTATTTTTTTAATTTTTGTTTTTAAATGTACTTTAAAAAAAAATAGATAGTTTTTTTAAATTTTTGTTGCATTATTAAATTCTTCTTCAACGATAATATGGTTAGAACTATTGAGAATAAATGACACTCAAAAATCTTAAAAACAGGGCCGCCAACACTTGTTTTTTTTTTGCTCGTTTAGTTCTTTTATTGTCTGGCAAGCAATGTTGGCTAACCTGATTTTTTTTTAGTTTTTCCTGATTTTTCCAATTTTCCGGGCAATTTTTCCAATTTTTTTTTTACGTATTAACCTGAATTGGACTATTAAGAAAATTTAAAAAAAAAATTAGCCAAATCGGTACAGGCATTTGAGAGATCTGCGCTTACAAAGAAACAGAAATTCATTTTTATTATATAGCTAGATAGATAGACTACACTGCTTGACAAAATTAAACAAAAAT
Source organism: Forficula auricularia (assembly GCA_024734495.1). Lineage (NCBI taxonomy): Eukaryota > Metazoa > Arthropoda > Insecta > Dermaptera > Forficulidae > Forficula > Forficula auricularia. The sequence continues at coordinate 759,412 of JALMQS010000092.1, read as the reverse complement.
TGGTTGCCGTAAATCTAACAATGTATTCCAGTAGTAGTATACGCTGATTATCATGCAATTTCCCGGGTTTTTTTTACAAGCGTTCAAAGTTTTGAAATATTATCGGTCAATAAGACAAAAAAAGGCATGAGTAAGATACGAGGTAGGTTTCACAAAAAAACGAAATAAAACAAAATTGAGTTTTGAATTCGATATATTTCGGGGTTAGCCCATCATCAGGAGTCTAAGCAAACATTTCGTTTTCTTAGACTCCTGATGATGGGCTAACCCCCAAAATATATCGAATTCAAACTCAACTCTTTGTTTTATATCTTTTTTTGTGAAACCTACCTCGTATCTTACTCAGTTTTATTATTATATTAAAATGTTTCACCTAGAACCAACACCGAACTCCTTAAAAGTTAAAAAAAGGCCTATTTTCGATTCCCATTAGATATTAAATAGCAATATTTGAAATCAAAATAATTATTAAATTATCAAAAAGATTTAAAAAATTATATTTAAATGTTTACCTTGTTTATCATGAAGATTTGAACAATTCTCCACAATGCAGAGGTCAACAGAAATGCACAAAACACAACACAGAGAAAAGACAAATATTCAAGCACTTGCCCTTCTGGCTTCTCGACTCGAAATGAAATAAATTCATTTCAATGCAAAAAATAAAAGCAAATGCAAAAGAATCCCGTTATTTGATTAGATATCAGAGAAAGGAAAATAATAATTCCAGATATTAAATAAAAACATACAGGTATTCAAGAAATGCCCCCAATTGATTGGAGATTGGTTTTAAATAGCTAACCTGTGCGTCAGTCACGTGATTTTCACTTAACTTTTCCTCATTAATTAAAAATCAACATTTTATAGTAATAAACTAATAAATAAATATTTAATAAATAAAATAACAAATAATCATCTAATTGTAATAAATTACATCACAAATTTACAAAATCAAATACACTGCTACAGGTGTTATGACCAATTACACAGCTCGACAAAAATTTAACCAAAATTTCTGCCCATAAACGTAACAATGGATTCCGTAGAGTTTTCTACGCTAATTATTATGCAATTTCCCGATTTTTTATAACACGACAAGCTTTTGGGATATTATCAGTTAAAATGAAGAAAAAGGCCATTTTTAATTATATTTGTGCCCCATTAAATAATAAACATCAATATTTGAAATCAAAATATTTTGTTGACAGTAATAGAAAACAGCTTCCTCTTTGATTTTCAAATTACACCACTTGTTTTCAGCTCCATTAGAACTCGAGTTATAACTAAAAAACTAAGACGATATAACGATATAATATTATGTTTTTATCTATGTTTATATCTACTCTTATTAAACGAGCAAAAATTGTATATTTATTTGTACATATATATATATATATTAGTTGTATACATATTTGTTTGTTTATATATTTGTATTTTGGTTATATTTTGAAAACGACTCTACCGATTTTGATGAAATTCACGGGTTAGGGGGTTTTTGGAGTGACAATTCGATCTGTCACGATCTCATCTTCGACAAAATTGTTTTTGATGGGTTTTTTCGTAATCAAATTAATTATTCTCAGGTAGACAAATCCCATTCTTAGGGTTTTAAAAAAGGTTTCACTTTTCCTTTTGTACCCAGACAGACAATGGGTTGCCTTATTTCATTGTTCTAAAAGGCCTTGAAGAAGTATTGTGATTGTGGATTTTAACATTTTTTGTTATCCATAAACGTTAGAAATATTAATAAACGTTTTATAATTGTTTTTATAAAGAACTTTATTTATTTAATAGAATAAAAAATAATCAAGAATTTATTTAAAAATATATTTCGCATAAGCAGGTCTCAATTTTCTGAAAAAACAACACATTTTGATAGGTTTTATTTATTAACAATTGGATGAATAAAAATGAATCATATGGGTTGAATCAAAACAGGTGCAGGAGGTGGGGCGCTAGTGGTGGGGGATCCGGAGGTAGGGCGAGGTTTCGGGGGTGGGGTCAAGCGGGGTGGAGGGGGGGTAGCAGTGGGCGAATACTATATATATTTGTATTTTTTTTAATTTGAAAACGGCTCTCAAATAAAAATCGACCTTTTTTATCAGAATTTTAAATTAAAAATAATAATAAAATAAAGGTTTTAACTGAAGGAAAAGTTACCGAGCATCGCTCGGTGCCTCCAGGTACTTATCCTTTATAATCACAGTTTTAGTTTTTTTAGTTCTAATTGATATAAAATCAAGTGGAAATTTGAAAATCAAAGAGGAAGCAGTTTTCTATTACGTCAACAAAATATTTTGATTTCAAAATACGAACTTTCATCAATTATTAGAGCTACACCTTTAGCTACTTGCTCGGTCTAATTGTTACTCGTGGAATGCGCCGCAATGAGGTTGATGTTTTAAAAAACTGCAATTTTTTGCAAAAATCGCAGTTTTTCCTTCATGATCCGACCTCATCGCGGCACGGGATACCGTAGTCTAGTTAAGATGAAACTTTGTCAATCTCATTTTTTAGCCATTTGGCAACAATTAGGTGATCAGCACCAAAATTCGAAGAGTGGTTTCTTGTGACCACCTAATAAGCATAATCCATTTTTCCGCTAAGTTGCTAAAAATTCCCTATTTCTGGAGATCAATTGTGGCAAAATAGATTAATTGATTTTAACTTTTCAGTTCATATCCGGTGTAAAATTTTATGCTCTTTCATTTTGGTAAGAATGAAATTTTCTGTCAGACGCATGGTTTTCGATTTATAAACGAAAATCTGAAAAAAGTCCAAAATTTCCGTGGTTTTTAGGCCCTCAAAAATGATAAATGAACTAAAATTCATATTGCTCTGTGATTGGTGCTCAGACGATACGTCTGCCTCCTGGCTGCAAATGTGACAAGTACTGGTGGCAAATTTTGTCTCTACGAAATTTGAATATGACCGGGGCGCGGAGATTTGGAAGTCTCGCTATGGGAGGGGGCGATCGCCCCCTCCGCCCCCTCCCTTGATCCGCCCTTGATCCTAGAGTTGTTAACTTGTCTGATGTTAAGCTTGAACCTAAAGAAATGGAACTTCTAAATAAAGTTCTAAAATTCTCCCAAAGTAAAAAATTTCCCCACAAGCCATTTTAACTACAGCCATTGACACTGAACTGGCCCTAACAGGAAAACCAACGGAAGACAATACTGAGATGGCCCTAACACTTAAAAAACACCATAGCATGTTTCTCCAAGATGAAAATAGAACAATTTTCTATTCACTGTGAAACTACACTCCCTTTACTTTATTAATTTCTACTGGAATCCACTATTAGATTTACGTGAACAAATTTTTGTCGACGAATGTTATTTATTATTTTTTTTCAAAATTTAATAAATCAATCAAAGCAAGCGTCCCAGCGAATATATAAATAACATATATAATCTAATAAGTTTATAGTAGAATATTTCATAAAAATATAGGCTATCTCTAAATCATAAAACGCCTCAAATTGAGAAGCCAAGGGATTGGGAAGGAAACAACATGATTTATATGGAAATCATTCTGTCAAATTTATCTTAAAGTTAAATATGATAATAATAATAAAAAAGTTACATATTTAAAGTTGACCTAGATATTAGAGTTTGATAATTGAATTGATAAAAAATAAGATTTCGTTAATCACTCGGTTGGCGTTACCCTTTTGATTAGGGGGCGATACCCCATTGGTAATTATATGGATAACTAAGCAATGAGGGTGACCGGTAAATGCCCTATATAGGGACTGGGAAAAACACATTAATGAATATACATAATAGCGAGGGGGGATTTTATCTAATTAATAAATCCAGGAGAAAAAAATAATTTTCTAAAAACGCTAATATTTATGGTTCTATTTAAACATTAAAACGGGGCCTAACTACTGTCGCTACAATATTTGTTTGTCAAAGCATTAGATTAGCTCATAAATTAGACAAAAAATCGATCCACCAATAAAAACTTTATTAAATAGCAAATGATTTTTTAAAATTTTTACAAATAACCATATAATTTGTTCTCTTAAATCTTAAACTTACAAATTCAATAAATTTTATTGAAAATTTTTTAATTTTATAAAAACAAATGAGTAAAATTAAATTAAATGATACAATTACAAATTATCATACTTTCTCAATTTCACTTTACATTTAAATAAAGTATTAATAAAAGATCAAATTTCATTTCAAATATCAATAAAATGAATAATTTTGAATTAATGAATCATTGATAGAAACATCAAATATAGAAAATGGATATTTCAGAAGTTCAAGCAGTTCTAATTGAGTGCCTAATTAATCAAGGGCTTAGTCAACGACAAGTGGCAACAGTACACTTGCCAATAAGCAATCATTTCAATAATGTATGGTAACCATACTTGTAAAAAAATTATTTACTATTTTATAAAGATTTTATTGGTGGCTCCATCTTTTTCGCATCGCAGTATAGTTACAAACTTAAAATTTATAAGATATTTTACTTAATTTCCCCCTAAATTTAAAATTTTAATCTTTTTATTATTTTTGGGAGGGTCATATTTTATACTCAAGCTTGAGTTGTTTACCAAAAAACAACTTAATCTTTTTGATTTTAATTCGATTCCTCCATGTCTTCAGCAATGGTTACCAATAATAACCGAAGCGTCAAAAATCCAATATAGAATGGTTATTCGTCAAGAAATAGATGAGAAACGTTCGCTATGACTTTACCATATAGGGTCAAGTATTGTAATCGTCCAAGAAAAAAGTGTTTTTTTCCTTCTTTTTTTTCGAAATATCTCAAAAACGGCTGAAACTATTTTGATTAAAAAAATTGAGCGAAGCCATGGCATTTTGCTCTACAAAAAGCCCTAATAAGTGAACATCGAAAAAATTATTTTTTTCGAGATAATAATTGTTTTGTCAAAATGTATGTTAGTCTGGTGGTCTGTTAGTCTGTGCGTTACCAAATTTTTGTGGATGAGCTAGCTCAAAAACTAGTGTGAATATCGAAATCAAATTTCACACGTAGTTTTGGTCCATTGAGATTAAGAGCTGATTAGATTTTCGTGCATATCGACCGAAAATTAAGAGGGGTGGAGGGGGGTTAAAAATTAAAAATCTAGGCCATTTGAGCAAACTCAACCAAATTTTGTATGCATAATCAGTGGGACCTCAGAAGTCTAAAAATTTAAAAACTAACCGCCCAAAATGAAGGGGGCGTAGGGTCAAAAAATGAAAATCTAGGCTCATGTATCAAAACTCAACCAAATTTTGTATACATCAGTGGGCCCCCAAAAGACTATAAATGAGAAAACTAACCACCAATAATGGTGGGGGAGTTGTAGGGCAAAAAAAAGAAAATATAGAGTCTATTAACCAAATTCAGCCACATTTTGTATAGATAATCTGTGGGCCCCAGAAAACTAAAATTTCAAAATCTAACCTCCCAAAATGGGGGTGGGGATGAAATTCAACCAATTTTTTTTTATTAAATAACGGTGAAGGAGAGCCCGAAGTTCACATTTTTGTGTGATTTTTGTACTTGTCTGCGGTAACAATTATAAAATTCACTCATTCTCTCATTATTTAGGACAAATAATAGAGAATTTGATAATCCAAATATTTGAAGGGTTATATTTTTTGGACAGCATCCCCTGGTTGAAATGCCACCGTATATTATATTTATATATATCGAAAAATTCATTTAGTTAAAATATTGACATTATTATTTTTAACGGGTGATTTTTCGGAGTAAATCCTTCATTTGATACAAATAAATATACCCATATATATGTACATTTATTTGCATAAAGTGAAGGATTTACTCCGAAAAATCCCCCGTTAAAAATAATAATGTCAATATTTTAACTAAATGAATTTTCGAACGTAATTTTCGAATGAATCTGAAATGGCCAATTGATTCCGATGAGGGATCTGTGTGTATGTATGTCTCAATTAAAAAAACGATGAATTCCATTTAATAAATAACAGCCAGAGTGAGAATGACAGGGGTTAAAAAGAGACGATAATAAATAAATAAATAAATAAATGTAATTATTTTAGTTATTCTATTTCTAAAGTTAGGTATTCTTAAATAGAAACAAGCAAAAATAAGCTGACGTGTTCTGATGTGGCCATCCACATGACTTTACCATACAACCTGGCCCCTCACTTATATTTAATATTTAATAAAATAATTTATAATCATGTAGGGGAGGGGTTAGTTTCTTACATTTTTAGACTCCCGAGGGCCCACTGATTACGTATACAAAATTTGGTATAATTTGCTCAAATGGCCTAGATTTTCAATTTTTAAAGCCCCCTCCACCCCCTTAATTTTGGGTCGATATGCACCAAAATATAATCAGCTCTTAATCTCAATGCACCAAAACTACCTGTGAAATTTTATTTCAATATTCAAACTAGTTTTTGAGCTACCTCGTCCACAAAAATTTGCTAACGCACAGACTAATTAACTAACTAACAACCAGACAGACTAACAGACATTTTGACAAAACAGTTATTATTTCGAAAAATATAATTTTTTCGATGTTCACTTATTAGGGCTTTTTTGTAGAGCGAAATGCCATGGTTTCGCTCAATTTTTTTAATCAAAATAGTTTTAGCCGTTTTTAACATATTTCGAAAAAAAGAAGGAAAAAACCACTTTTTTCATGCACGATTACAATACTTGACCATACCCTGTATGGTAAAGTAAAAACGGTTTTTCATACACGATTTCAATACTTGACCATACCCTGTATGTATGGTAAAGTAAAAAAGCCCCCTCCCCTTCCCCGTTTGGGGCTGCCCACCACCTGTTCCATTTGGATTCCTTATTATTTTGATATAAGTAATGAGGAGTTCTTTAACTATAAAGTATCATTAAAATAAGCTGACGTGTTCTCATGTGGCCATCCACTTGACTTTACCATACAACCTGGCCCCTCCTTAGATATAATATTTAATAAAATTATTTATAGTGAAAGCAAAGATTTAAGTATCTTTTTGAGTGTGTTTTTTTGAAAAAAGATGGAAATTATTTCAAAAATCAACCCAAACCTATAATATTAATAAATGAATTTAACTTTTAAGGACCAATCATAGATTTTAAGAAAATATTTTTACATTGCATATCAGAGAGGTTCGTCCCCTTAGGAATCGAACCCAAGCGCTAACTAAGCTTGCCGGGCCGTTAGCCAAACCCTTAAGACAAATCTCTCTCTGACATGCAACATATATAGGTATTAATAGTTTCAGTTGTTTTTGAGATATTTCGAAAAAAAAGAAGGAAAAAAACACTTTTTTCATGCATGATTACAATACTTGACCATACCCTGTATAGTAAAGTAAAGTAAAAAAAAGACACCCCTCACCCGCTTGGGGATGCTCACCATCTATTCCATTTTGATTCCTTATTATTTTGATATAAGTAATGGCGTATTCTTTAACCCTAAAGGATTATTTAAAAATTCATGGAAGAACTCCAATGTGTTGGGATACCGATAACATTTAAATAATAATAATAGTAAATGAGTACCCATCTAAATATTTAGAACAATGTTCTTTTAAATCTCACATCTATCTATCTATCTTGAAATAACTTACATTTTTATAATATCAGTTTTGAGGGTTTTTCCTAAATTTTGGCCTTTCTATGGGTATTTGGCATCACTCTTAGTAGGAATTTTTTTTCTATTAGGCGTCAACGAAACCCCAAAATAGATACAAATTTCAATATCTTTAAATTTGAGTTTGATTAAATTAAATATATATATTTAAAATATATTTAAACAAAATTATATTTCAAGCAAACTTTTGCCGTTCCGAGACGCTGCCCGCCAGGGCCACCCGCCAGGCTAGAGAGGCGTGCCGAAGGCCTAGAGCAACTTGTGAAATATAAATGTTTAAACGTCGATAACTCCTTGAATATAGCTCTGAGTGACTTAAAACAATCGAATTCAAAATATTTTTATAAAATTTTCCCACCAAAATGTTTTTTTATTTGTCATGAACTATTAGTGGGTTTTAAAATTAAAAAAAATCACGTCAGCGTCGTCGAGCAAGTCGATTATTATAAGTATAGATTGTTTCTTTTTAAAAAGATCTTTACAACAATCCTTCGTTTGACAGATATAGTGTCTTGAAGGAGACAATAAAAGAGTGTGTCTTCTGCTGGAATTATAAATTTGTAATTATAGACTATAGTTTCGAGAGCTTTTCCCTCTTCATCAGTCTATTAAAATTGATTCACAGGAATTAATGTACATATGTAAGTGTTCCTGTGAATCAATTGTGTTGAAGAGAGTAAAGCTCTCGAAACTATAGTCTCGTTATAAATAAAATTACAAATTTATAATTCCAGCAGAAGACACACTCTTTTATTGTCTCTTTCAATTCATAAAAATTATTCTACTCTCGGCAAAAAGAAACTTTCAATTCATATAGTGTCTATTTGAAATTTTGAAGCTTTGTCTATTTTCACACATATTTCTGGATTGTTCTGTAAATTTTGAAGGTTCCCGTTAACCCCACACAAAAACAACAAAATTAAAGCTAATGTTACTTCGTAAGAAATGGTTTGGGCCAATGCTCGATCCCTCCCCCCCCCCAAAAGAGATAATTGGAATTAGAAGCTCACCCTGACGCTATAACTCTGTAAACCCCCAAACTTGTCACGCTTAAAAAAACAACACCCCGCATTGAAAACTAAAAACCCCGAACGTTAGTGGTATTGTACTCCATAAAATCAAGCTAAAAAAACGCTTTTGACCGATCGAAATTAACGAAAATGCTTACAAAATACACTGAAGTGCAAAAAAATTGATCCACCAATAAAAACTTTATTAAATAGTAAACCATTTTTTATTTTTTTACAAGTAATCATACATTATTGAAATTATTGCTTATTGCAAGTGTAATTGCCACTTGTCGTTGATTTAGCCCTTGATTAATTAGGCACACAATTTAAACTGCTTGAACTTGAGAAATATCCATTTTGTATATTTTACCTTCGTACAATGATATTTAATTTGAAATGATTCATTTTATTGATATTTCAAATGGAATTTGATCTTTTATTAAAACTTTATTTAAATGTTAAGTGATATTGAGAAAGTAGGATAAATTGTAATTGTATATCTGTTAATTTAATTTTACATATTTTTTTTATAAAATTCAAAAAATTTATTGAATATGTTAGTTTAAGAGTTAATGGAACAAATTATATGAATATTTGTAAAAATTTAAAAAAAATTTGCTATTTAATAAAGTTTTTATTATTGGGTCGATTTTTTGCGCCGTAGTGTATAATTCAAATAAATTTTGGAAATTAATTGTTTTTTTCTTGTCATTTTCCAATCAAAAGTTCCAGTAAGATAATAAAGAGTTGTAAGGAGAGTGGTGTGGGAATGAAACTCCACGTAGGTATATGTCAACCATCCAATCATTCTATTCAATCGAAAAAGTAAAAAATATAATTTTTAAAACCCTTGTTAAGTTTTTTTTGTTAGATTCTGTCTGTATTTTAATCAAACATCATCATCATTTATTGGAAATCAGTTCATTAGCGAAATGTTTGACACTTAACAAATAAATAAATAAATGGATATTATTAATAAAAGCTTCATAAATATATAGATATCAAATTATTATTATCACTTTTTTGAAAAAAAAAAATAATACTTAATCGCAATATTTTCGTTGTCAACAAGTGTTACAATTGACGTTATTTTTTTAACATAAAAACAACATAAGTGCACTAGACTTTTTTTATTTCATTTTATTTTAAGTTAATTAAAAATTTTTACGTGAATTATATATACAGGGTGTGGCATAAAGATCTCCCATATTTTAAAGAGGAATATAAAAAAAAAATGAAAAAATTTAACTAGAAAAAAAAACTGAATATATTTTTGAAAATAATATAAAAAATGTGTTTTAAACATTATATTAGACAAAAAAAGGGGGGGGGGGGTCAAAAATGAAAATTCTAGTCCTTTCAACCAAACTCTACCAAATTTTATACAGTGAAAAAACGATATATTTATAATTAAGAAATTATATTTGATATGAATATATGGTGAAGTTAATTATTGCGAAATCAATCTCTGTTCAATATGAATAAATGATATACGTATTTTAAGTATTCTAATATTTTTGGAGCAACTCTAGATATACAAAGAGAAACAAAGAGGCTGTCCTCTGCTTGATGCAAATAAACTTACACACATATATATCGAAATTATATATCTTTATATATATTATTTGTTTGTTTGAGATTATAGTTTCGAAGACTTGGTCTTCATCATCAGTCTTTTTTAATTATAAATATTATTTTTCATGGAGTCAATACCGTATGGATATTGAAAATTTTTGATCTTTAATTAGCTGGGAGCCAGTTAAAAAAAGACTTATGATAAAAACCAAGTCTTCGAAACTATAGTCTCAAACAAATAAATAATATATATAAAGATATATAATTTCGATATATATGTGTATATGTTTATTTGCAAGCAGAGGACAACCTCTTTGTTTCTCTTTGTGAATCAACAACTCTTCTACTCTCGGCAAAAACAAAAACTTTTCAATTAACTCTAGATATCTTAATAGTTAAGATGCCGCTATTTGAACCAAGTACCAATAAGTAAATTATGAAAATATTGATATTTATTTAAAATAGTAAAATTTAATAGTTCGGTATTTAAATGGAATAATATGTAATGACGACAAGAAATTATATAAACTTGAATATTTTTTATTTATAATTAATATAGGTATTTCTGACTAGAAAATTTATTTTGTTCTTTTGAAAAATATATTCAGTTTTTTTCTAGTTAAATTTTTTCAAAATGAGGGAGATTTCCATGGCCCACCCTGTATATATACCTATAGATATACAGGGTGATTCACGGTCGATGGCGCGTTAGACGTTTATGGAAAACGAAAGGCAGGATTTTTCTGAAAATTTAGCACCTTACATTTTCTTACGTGTTCTATCGATCTAAAATATTTTCAGCATTGTGACGTTTCGGCTTCCATCGAAAAGTCGTAGCAACTTTATTTTTTTAAATGGAACACCCCGTATATTAACACGTTTTTAGAACCGCCCTTTTATTAAAATCCTTTTTTGTTAATATTGTTCTATATCTATCTCTATCGGTTTTCAAGATAAAAAATAATTTGTGTTAAATATGGACCAAAACATGGTCCTAATTAAACTTAAATAAATTAGTGCTCTCAATTCATGAAAAGTTAATATTTTGGTGGTCGTTTAGACATACCCGAAGTATTTAATTTACGCCGAGAAATCGACTCCTTATTATACAGGGCATGCTAAGATTACTATTATTTCCGTTATTCATAAAAGGGGTCAAAAGTTCGTTTTTTCAAATGAGGCCCCCATATAATAGTCAATAAATTCAAAGACGAAGAAAAATGCTTTAAGACGATATATCATGTCCCTATACTTAAAACATCAAGTTTTCTTAATAAAGCCGCTTTTTCGTGAAAAATTACATTTTAATGAATTTAATTTTAACTAACCATGGAAATATCAAGCCTATGACAGTTTGTTGACTATTTATAAGTAACTTATAAACAGTTTATTGACGATGTTCAAAAAAATCTCCCAAAATGATCGCAAATATTGATTATTCAAACGAAGTTCTTATACACAAAGAGAAACAAAGTTCTTATTGTACAAAATAAATAATTTCATAAGTTTCACTTCAAAAAATCGGCTAGCCTAGATATAGATTAAAATTTGATTACAAGAATCTACTCAGGGCAAACGGACAAGCTTAAAAAGAAAAAATAATTAAATAAAACCATAAAAAAAAAATTATTTTATTTCTTCAACAAAAAAAAAAAAAAAAAAAAAAAACACTTTGCAAAACGTCCAATGTTAACATTCTAGTTTTTATTTGAATTCTTTTTTTTTTGTATTCCTATTTCTTTCAAAAAAGAAATAAAAAGAGACACAAAATAAAAGAGATCTTATTCTAATCTAAATTAATGCAAATCCGATAAATTCCTAAGATTCCAATTCGTCTTGAGAGTTTTTTATCAATCGCATTCGACAATCCTTTAGATAAAAAAGAAAGTTTCAATTATATGGCTTTCCAAATTGAAATGCGCGCCTTTTAATTTGATATTCCAAAATAAAACTCACTCAACCCTGATGCTCTAGTGATGCTGTTTCTAGTTAGATATCTACGTGTTAAATAATCATGCAGCTCTAATATTATTATTATTATTTTTTATTTATTTTCTTAGAACATAATGGGAGAGTATTGCGATGGCCTGTCTGGGTCCTGACTCTTTGAGAGGTTGTATCTCAGAGATGAAAAAAGTTAATTTCATTTTGTAACTTCTAGATGGAAGGAATCGTTGCCATTAATAGTTGGAAACCGGATGTAGGACATAAAACCGGAAATTGTGGTCCCCAGAGGCCAAAAAGTGGTCCAAAATCCATTTGTCAGTGCGTATGCACGAATGTATGTACCCCCTGCGTTTCGCAACCATAAGTCTCAGAGCTACAAAATTCGAAACTTAAGCTCAATATAGGCTTGGAGGAGTCCAGCAAGCTTTTGGTTGAAATCAGAAAACCGGAAGTGGACATTTACATGAGAGATTTTTTTCGTTTTATTTGATTTTCTCAAAAACGGCTCTAACGATTTTTTTTTTAAATTTGTGTATTTATCAAATGTCATGAGTTAATATGTTTCTGTACATATTCATAATCTACAAAAAAAAACTGAACAACTTTCATTAGAACTATTTTTTTTTCGATATCAAATAAACAAAATATTAAATCAATTAGATCTCAGAAAAAAAACCCTAATAATTATTTTTAAAAATTATTTAACTTAATTATTAAATAACAATGATTAAATGACTAATTATTAAATAAATAATTACACTGGGCAACAAAAAAATAATTTTTAAATGCTTCGAGCACTTGATGAGTCAATTCCTACCAATTTTGGGTTGAGAAAAACGAATATGACAATGAAAATTTTTTCTTAGCTCTAGTTTCTGTGAAATACAGTAGGTGGCGGATCAAGAGAAAAAGATACATTTTAATTACATATGCTAACAACATTGAAAGTGCATTTTATTTTTTTACAAATTGTAGTTACATTCTAAGAGTTCTACATTGCTGGAATAATACTTGACAGATGGTCGTGTCTGAAGAGATTTATGTGGTGCCTTCATCAGATCGTCGTTTTTTAGCTTGCCTCTTTTTTGTTGCCCAGTGTTATTAGTCCATCAGGAATTTACAGATTAGTTTTTAACCTGTAAACTCCTGATGATGGACTAATAATCCGAAATATATTGAGATTGTATACACCTCTTTGAGTTTTATTTCATTCACTCTGAAACTACACTCCCTTTACTTTATTAATGTTTATTATCCTTTATAATCACGTAGTTTTAGTTTTTTAGTTATAACTCGAGTTCTAATTGAGCTACAAACAAGTGGTAATTTGTAAATCCAAGAGGAAGCTGTTTTCTATTAGTTCAACAAAATATTGTGATCTCAAATATTGTTGTTTAATATCTAACGGAACTCGAAAATAGGTCAAAATGGTCTTTTTCACCGTTTTGATCGATTATATCTCCAAAACAAGAGCTAATCGGTAATCTTTATGGTGATTTTTGAATTCAGCAGGTGGAAATACATAAGAATCAGCTATTTTTGAGCCCGAAGCATTTTCATTGTTGGGCAGTGTTATTAAATCGAAAAGCCAAACAATTAAAATAAGTGTTTATAATGATCTTAAAACTTCATTATACAGATTTAAAAGGTTATTTTCTACTTAATTGAAATACTTAAAATTCTTGAGTTAAAAAAAGTTTATTTCTCGTGTCAATCCAGTGAATAGTGATAATGTATTATCATAATAAAAATGGATCATTTTTTGTTGAAGACAGAATTAAAATGGTCTTCATTTATGGTGGATGTGGAAGAAGCGTTGTGGGACTGCAATTGAAATGAATGCCAAGCATTTTCCTGACAGGGATACTCCTTCAAGAGCTTCATTTTATTGTGTTGTAAATCTATTTAAAAAAAATCAGGAAATGTAAAGTCTACGAAGAAACTACAACAGGCCAAAATAACGAAATTGGAACTGGAATTCGTTCAGAAAACTTGCGATAACCATCTGGAATATCAGAGAACAGTTTAGAAAAATTATTAAATTATTGATTATTATTAAATTATTTATTTAATAATTAAATATTTGATCATTATTATTTGATAATTAAGTTGAATAATTGTTAAAAATAATTAGTAGGGTTTTTTTCTGAGATCTAATTGATTTAATATTTTGTTTATTTGATATCGAATAAAAAAATAGTTCTTATGAAAGTTGTTCAGTTTTTTTGTAGATTCAGAATATGTACAGAAACATATAGGTTTCTATTTAAAAAACAGAACTTGACCTTGAAATACACTTGAAAGCTTGTTCTAGGTAAACAAACAATAGCGTAGGTTAGTTTCCCCCTCCATATAAATAAACTTTTATTTGAAACTTGTTTTCATATAATCCACTGATTTTGAGTTATAAGACTGTCTCAAGATAAAAAACTCACCCGCTATACACTTGGGAGCAAAAGAATCGGCCCACCTCTAAATTTTTACATTCATAAGGAATAACTCGAAAAAAACGCTTTTATTTCGAAAAATGATAATGTAAAATCTCTTAAAATAAAATATCTTATTTCAAAGTTGAACTTATTTCTAAATAATTTTCCAAATAAATATCTTCTTCTTCTTCTTCTTATTCTTCTATATAGGTGTGAACACCTGTTCTCCAACATATTATAATCAGTCATCAGGGTCATAACTCTCTTTCCATCGTTTTTTTGGTCTTCCACGGCTTCTGACCCCCTCGGGACGATTTTTTGCCAATATTTTCGGGAGACGGTCGTCTTGCATTCTGTCTCCATGGGCAGCCCAGCATCTTCTTCTTACATGAACCCAATCGACTATGTCCTGAAGACCGCTTATTTTCCTAAGGTGTTCGCTCCGGATTTTGTCATGTAGGGTCTTCGAATGGACGGCTCTTACAACTCTCATCTCAGTTGTCCGGAGAAGCTGCTTTGTAACGGTTGTGTCTGCCCTGGACTCAGCCCCATATGTTATTATCGGGCGAACACAGGTCTTATATATCCTAATTTTACTTTCGGCAGACATAAACTTATTTTTCCAGACTAGATTGGATAGACAGCCCGAAATTTTTGCTCCTTTGATGACTTGCGAAGTTACTTCTTCCTTAAGGTTTCGTCTGCTAGAAATCTGAACTCCCAGATAGTTAAAGCTTGGGACTTGTTCTATTGGACTGTTGTTGATGACTAAGTTACACCTAAGGGAAGCTTTTGCAATCGTCATGCATTTTGTCTTGGTGGTAGAGACTTGCATGTTAAGCCGATCGGAATTTTTAGAGAATTTGTCCAGGAGAATTTGAAGGTCCTCTTTGCACTCCGCCATCAGGACCGCGTCATCAGCATAGCACAAAACTGGCAAAGTGATTTCCCCCAATTTGTAGCCAAGGTGTTCGGGTAGATTTTATAAATATCGATTTGTTGAAATTGGAATTTAATGTAATGCGACACCCATCCATGATTGCTATCTGATATACACACCAATTGCTTAATTTTGCAAAATACCATCATTTTCATTTTCATATCAGTGATTGACCTGCTAACATCACATACTACTACTCCTCATTCAAAAAATGTATCAAAATGCATACCATTTTAGAAAAAGCCGCTCAAGCGGTTGCGCTTCTGAGTCAGCGAGTTGTGGCAAGAAGGCTCAATTTGAGCGGATCAATTGTTAGAAGAGTATACAAAAGATATCAGGAGACCGGCGCCTTTGCCAGAAGGTCCGGATCGGGAAGAACTCGATCTACCACGGAGCGGTTTTTTATACCTCTTCAAAATGTGGTAGATGGCATAAAGCCCCACCCTGTATTTGTTTTTCCAGACTAAACCATATAGACATCCAGCTCCTTTTTAACCGACTTCAAAAAAGGAGGAGGTTCTCTATTCGATTGAATTTTTTTTTTTTTTTTTTTTTTGTGCCTATGTTACCTCATATCTCCGCCAATTGTCAACCGATTTTGAAATTTTTTTTTGCATTGGGTCCAGTCTAGCTTCCGATTGGTCCCATTTTTTTTCGATTTTTTTTATAGGTATTAGACCTTTTTTATTAGGTTTGTTTAGACCTAACCTCTTTGTTTATGAACCGATTTCGATGGTTCTTTTTTTATCCGAAAGGGGGTGTCTTAGGGATGGTGTCATATTAATTTGGTCAAGTTCTTATGATATGATCACTATTAATTAATAACATCACTAAAAAGAGAAAATAAAAATAATTTTTAAGAACAAAATAAAAATCGACTTCAAAAAATTAAATGCAACAAATATAAAAATACACTAAAAGGTATAAAATAATTATTATCTTATTTAGTTACAACTAAACGACGAAATATTAACACGAAATTACTTTTTGAAGTCGGTGCCAAACATATACCTTTTATGAATCGCACTCGACGGATCTTACTTAGTACGTTTAGCGGGTACGCTCGCTTATAGGTATAGTTTGTTTGGCACCGACTTTAAAAAGTAATTTCGTGTTAATATTTCGTCGTTTAGTTGTGACTAAATAAGATAATAATTGTTTTATACCTTTTAGTGTATTTTTATATTTGTTGCATTTAATTTTTTGAAGTCGGTTTTTATTTTTTTCTTAAAAATTTTTATGTTACTTGGGTTTTAACCTCTTGGCCGAAATCTCGGCTCCCAAATAATTAAATTTTTCAACTTGATCTATTGTTGTATTTTTCAGTTTAATAATAAGTACATGGCCGGTGCTCCGGTAAATTTTTGCTTATATTAATCCCCGAAACCTCCCTCGACCCCCGGACCCCCACCACTTCACCCCACCTCCTGCACCCCCACATACCCCCCGCCCACGCCCACGCTCCCAGATTTTGAATTTCTAGCCTTCAGTGGCCCACAGATTATGTGTATATATGTATATAAATAAATACGGTATAATTATTTTTTTTAATTAAAAAACAATTTTTGAGTTCATCAATTAAATTGTCAAATTAATATTTGTGGTATTTAAAACTCGATTTGTAATCAATTAAATTTTTTTTTTTTTTTTTTATAAATTTTATTAAACCAATTATTTTACATTAATTAATGTATACATTGTATTTTAGCTTCGATTTCGGAGATTGCTTCTCCACCATCGAGTGTCCTTATTCATCTTGAGTCCTTGTTTTTAATAAGAGGAAAAATCTAATTAGATAAAAAAAACCTCTTTTCCGATAATTATTTTAATTCCATTATTCCCCAATCAAATCGATTGGATTGCTCCTCTCCCAATCTTTTTTCATCAATTAAATTGCCCATTTTTAATATATAATAATAATAATTATAATGATCTTATTGTGGGATATAAAATTAAAAAACCAATTATTTATTAAAAGGAAATTGAATAAAAATATAAATAAACATTTTTATTGAGACAACCACCTGTGAATAATTATTTCGATTAACAAAAAAACCATCAAAAACAACTTAGCCGAAGATGAGACCGTGACAGATCGAATGTCCAACACAAAACCCTCCTAACCAGTGAATTTCATCCAAATCGTTAGAGCCGTTTTCGAGAACCCGTTCGGATATATATATATATAAACATTGCTCGTTTAATATAATAAGATATTTTTTTATTATAAAAAAAGATCACAAAGAATCTACAACAGTCGTTACAAATATTATGAATGTGTGTGCTCATAAATAAATATCGTTTAACATGGTGATTAACATCCTTCAAACATTCAGGTAGTTCATTAAACCAGATTAGAGTAGTGAGGGAGATCCTCTTCTGACCCACATTCCTGGCACTTGGCAGCACATGATAGTGCTGATTAGCTCTGGTATTGTGTCCATGTAGGTATATCACTGTTAAATACTAACTCAATACCATTAACAATCAAGTTATTTTTAATTTTTAATATCAATACCACTGAATCTAGCTTTAATAATCAATTTCGCCCGATAGAGGGTTAAAAAAGATTTAATTTATTTTATTCTAAAATTATCAAATGTTCTTTCTAAGTCATTATTATTATTATTAATGTTGTAATTGTATAAAATCTTGATAGGTACGTATTTATTATCTTTGACATTTATAGAATAAATAAACTCCATCCAGGGTGTGTGTTTATACCTAACGATTCTAATCAGAGTTAGCCGACTCAATTATGCATTAAGATCATGTATTTCTTTTACCAAGTCATGCTCTCCAAGCATATATTAGGGATCTCTTGTTGTTATCGCACACAAATTTATTTATTAAAAAGTTTTTAATATTTCATAGTGTAGGTACTAATAATAATAAATCATTTGATTATATCTACTTTAAGCAAGATAAAAAAAGAGGGGGGGGGTTGGAATTTCAAACAAGCAAGAAACACGGAAGTCGCATTAGAACTAATTCTAGCCGGATTTTCATAGATATATCTATCTTATCTAAACGGCTTGACATATGCGTAACATATTGTGGTTGGAAAATGATCCTATATGCCAGGGGTACCCAAACTTTTCCGAGTCGCGCCTTTTTCATTTAATATTTTTTTTTATGGCACCCTTCTCTAAGGGAAAGTACATATATCAAAACAAATAGCGTATTTTGTCTCTCTAAATACTTTTCATATAGAATCGATGAAAATATCTGCGGGTTAGTTTATTTTTCTATGAAAATCAAAAATTCAGACCACAGTGGGGACCCATTGTATTCATATAAGATTTTTTAAAGGGTTTCAAAGTTAAATTTTTTCCCTTTATATATGTATATAGGTATGTCCGAAGGGTAAACCGCGACCTAATATGCTGTGCACCTACTTCCACTTGTGCTTCCAAATATTTCCAAGTAAATCCAAATATTTCCAAGTACTTCCAAATATTCCCAAGTACTTCCAAATATTTCAAAGCACTTTCAAATATTTCCAAGTACTTCCAAAAACTGCAATTTCTTGCAAAACACTTTACTGATGTGCTGTCTAAATGGGCTTTGTTCCCGGTGACAATAAATAAAAAAAATGTAATCTTATTTACTGAGCAATTATTATTAGGTTGATGCATAATTATGGAACGTTTTTTAAAAATATTTTTATTCACAAAAAACAATAATAAAATTTAACAAAAACATGTTTAAATGATTATTCGGGAACGTATTCACCATCTACTTCAATAACTGGTTCCCATTTGCTTGGCAGTCGGTCGATTCCACGGGCGAAGAAGTCACGATTCTTGGAGGCAATCCACGCTTTGACATCGGCCACCAAGTCATCCAAATCGTCGTAGATCTTAGTCTTTTGCCAGTTTTTCAAAGAGCGGTTGATATGGTAGTCCGTGGGTGCTTCGGTCGGTGAGTACGGCGAATGTGGGAGTAGATCCCAGCCCTTATTGGCGATGAATTCGACGACCCGGCGCTCAACATGTGGACGTGCGTTATCCTGATGGAACATAATGTGGTCTTTTCGCCTCGATTGCACCGTGAAGACGGTCAAGCTGTGCCAGGTAGAAGTCGCTGTTTATGTTGAATTGTAGCTTGCCGTTTTTGTCCAGGATTCGCCATTGTTGCTGTTCATCCGCGTCGTTAAACCAATAACAAATGCCATTTGAGATGATCCTCTTCCACGGCTGTCAGAAGTGCCTGATCATCAAAATCCGATGGCCGACCTCTTCCTTCTTTATCCTCCAAACTAGTGTCACCTGATTTGAAACGGGCAAACCATTTCCGTACTGCACTATCAGTAATTGTTCCTTCGCCAAAAAGTTCGTTGAGATCGCGAAATGACTGTGCTGCCTTGCATCCTTTCTCGTAGTGGTAGAAGCATAATATGACGAATATGAATATGGTTTATGACACGCATTTTTATTAACTACCAGCTTCAAGGCCCGCCTTAGGCGGGCATTTTCCCAGCCAGGGGCTTCGCCGCCTGAATCCCCACGTGGCTGCTTTATTGATATTTTATTAGTTACAGAGAATAAATATATATTTTATTTTAATCTTTAAAATATATTTTTAAAGGAATTCCAAAAGCTAATTAATTCCTTTCAGTTAGTTTAGTTAGTATAGTTTCAATAATCCTTTATAATTAACTTTTAAATAAATAAATAATATTGAAATAAATGAATGAGCTCGAATACAAAAGCCAAAAAGGCTTAGTTCTTTTGAAATGGCTGAGGGTCTTAAATACAATAGAAAAAAGTTGAGCTGAGATTCCAAAGGGTATTTTTAAGAAAAATGATTTTTAAATAACATATTTTATTTTAAATTAAATATTTTTCATCTATATATAAAATCAAAAGCTTGGCTGAAATTTTTTTTATTTTTTTTTCTACCCTATTAAAGACGGTTTTCAGAATTTTTTCAAATTTCTTCACACAACCCAAGAAAAGTTAGGAATTTTTGAAAAAATATCTTTTTTTTAAATAACCATAACTTTTTCAAAAATTTAGTTATCATGACGTTTTTTTTTTAATTTACTTTAAAAAAATAGATAGTTTTTTTAAATCTGTGTTGCAATATTAAATTCTTCTTCAACGATAATGTAGTTAGAACTATTGAGAATGAATGATACTCAAAAATCTTACAAACAGGGCCCCCAACACTTGTTTTTTTTTGCTAGTTTAGTTCTTTTATTGTTTGGCAAGCTATGTTGGCTAACCTGAATTTTTTTTTGTTTTTCCTGAATTTTCCAATTTTCCGGGCAACTTTTCCAATTTTTTTTTACGTATTAACCTGAATTGGACTATTACGAACATTTAAAAAAAAATTAGCCAAATCGGTCCAGGCATTTGAGAGATCTGCGCTTACAAAGAAACAGAAATTCATTTTTATTATATAGATAAATAGAGAAGATTGTTTTTATATAAAAAAAATAAACAAAACGGCATTTTTGACTTAAGAAAAACGCGCCAATACAAACGTTCCATAATTATGCATCAACCTAATAAAAGCATTTTATTTGAAATAAACTTTTTGAGTTCGAAAATCTTTCTAACAAAAATTGCCCAAGGGGCTCATTGGACGAAATAAATTAAAATCTTATGTTATAAAAATAACATAATATCTACCAATTACCATACTATATAAACAATCTTGTAATGTAATAAATATTTAGATAATAATATCTTTTAAAAATAAAAAAAAGAATATTATGCCTAAACAAAAAAGAATAATAAATAAACAAGAATAATACTTGTATCAATAGCGTTCGTGGTATAATTTCCCAGTAGATGTTGAGAAAACAGGGATTGTGTTATCATCTTTGCAAGTATTTCTCAGCGACTGACTAACTTTCTACTAATTAAAATTTTATTCGCCTTTTCAAAGTGAATTCAAGTAATAAAGTACGGGGCTAAATATACAGAAATGATTTTGTTTTTTATCTTAATAAATTGAAGACAAATAACTCGAGGATGATAAATTTATCTGTAAAGTTGGTTTAACTATATAAGAAAAGGAGGAGACTTTCTTCGCTCAATTAAATTGTATTTTACTCTGCTTTTGAATTAGATTTAATCCCAAAATGAAAAGGGAAAAGATTAATATCACTTTATATACAAGTTGAATATGTTTTTATTACTCGTAATTCAGGTAAATTAAGCTTCTTTATATTAATAAAGTTATCTCGAGAGACAGAAAGAATTCTCCATAATCTTATCAATCTTGGAATAAATAGCTTCTCAAATTCTGGAACTTTCATATGACACAAAATCCACCATCAGTACTTTCACATTTGTGGCGGCGAGCGATTACATTTGGTCAACACTAACAGACGCATTCCTGACGACATACCAATGATCTTCGGACAACAACAAATAATGCATCAATAGGGCTATTGTGCTCTCACACGTTAAGACACCAAACAATGGCTACTTGCACCAAAGTCAGAACAAAGAAAGCCTTTCACCTACAGGCTCTCACATTCTCAACGCAATCAACAGGAAACTCACTCGCCCTCATGAAGAGACAAAGGGTCCCATTCAAAGGAACCCAAACAATCGACACCCAGACAATGGAAGGCCAGTGAACTCCTTCCCTTCAGTCCAAGTTTAAAAACAACACGCCTCCAAGCCCTCATTGGCTGAGCCCAATAACAGAGTGGCCAATGGGGAGTAAACCGCCTATTTCACTCCTAGAAGCAGCAACCAATGAAATTTACCACGTCTGGAGAACCGCCCCCTGATGTCCGTGAAGGTGATATAAAAAGGCCAGACGCGGGTCTCCAGATCAGTTATTCAGTTACCAGAGAGGCATCAGTATCGCTTCGAAACAACTTGTACATATTTTCCCAATTTTTGTAAATAAAGATATTATTAAAGGAAGCTTTGTTTAAGAATTATTTCGTCCCGAAATATTCCTCCAGCTCACGCAGATCCTTCACATTTATATTCTATAGAATATAATGGGAGAGTATTGCGATGGCCTGTCTGGGTCCTGACTCTTTGAGAGCTTGTATCTCACAGATGAAAAAAGTTAATTTCATTTTGTAACTTCTAGGTGGAAGGAATTGTTGCCCTTAATAGTTGGAAACCGGATGTAGGATATAAAACCGGAAATTGTGATTCCCAGAGGCCAAAAAGGTGTCTAAAATCTATTGGTCAGTGCGTATGTACCCCCCTGCGTTTAGTAACCATAAGTCTCAGAGGTAAGAAATTCAAAACTTAAGCTCGATATAGGCTAGAAGGAGTACAGTAAGTTTTTCTAGTTTTATGAGGCGGACTTTCCGGACGGGTCCTTGCCTTAATTAATTGAAATAGTGAGTTTAGATTTATGTGCATTACTGAGCTGGCTTTCCTCGATAAATGACCTTTCTGCGGTGGCCAGGCCATTTTGAACGAGTTTTATTATTTTTATTTTTTTTTATGTTTTGTTTTTTGTTTGTAGTGTTTTAATGTTTTATTAGTGTTTTTTCTTGATTGCATTGCACAGTTGTGGGGCGCTTTTGGCGCTCCCAACACTCTGGCCTTGGTTCTAGAGTCCTTCTGGTGCCCATTTATACAAGTACTTTTCACTAATAGCCACAACATCTGGCGTAATTGTTTAGACGGCTGATGAGGGTTGCAACCTAATTTGTAAATAAATGTGTTTTCTTTCTGTAAAGGGGTGACCCCCTCTGCGTGGCACAATAAATCAGTCATTTAAATCAGAAAACCTGAAGTTGACATTTACATGAAACTATAGTCTCAAACAAATAAATAATATATATACAGATGCATCATCTCGATATATATGTGTGTATGCTTATTTGCATCAAGCAGAGGACAACGTCTTTGTTTCTCTTTGTGAATCAACAATTCTGCTACTCTCGGCAAAACAAAAACTTTTCAATTTACATGAAAGATTTTTCGTTTTTTTTTTAATTTCTCAAAAATGGGTCCAACGATTTTTTTAAAAACCGATTTAAAAAAAATTAAATTCAACAATTAAAATAAAATAACTTGAAAATCAAATAAAATACACTTAAAGGTATAAAATAATTATCTAATTTAGTTACAAATAAACGACGAAATATTTACATGAAATCGCTTTTTGAAGTCGGTGCCAAACAAACTATATAAGCGAGCGTACCCGCCAAACGTACTAAGTAAGATCCGTCGAGTGCGATTCATAAAAGGTATATGTTTGGCACCGACTTTAAAAGTGATTTCATGTTAATATTTCGTCGTTTAGTTGTAGCTAAATTAGATAATTATTTTTTACCTTGTAGTGTATTTTATTTTATTTTTAAGTTATTATTATTTTATTTGTTGAATTTAATGTTTTTGAAGTCGGTTTTATATTTTTTCTTTCTAAAAATTATTTTTATTTTCTCTTTTTAGTGATGTTATTAATAGTGACTTAATATAATACCTTTGCATGCATCTCGTAAGAGAAAGCGTCGGGCGAATGAATCAGAAAATAATAACTTTATTAAACCAATTATTTTACATGAATTAATGTATACATTGTATTTTAGCTTCGACTCCGGAGATTACTTCTCCACCATCGAGTGTCCTTGATCATCTTTTTCGTCCTTGTTTTTAATAAGAGGAAAAAACTAATTAATTAAAAAAACCTCTTTTCCGATAATTATTTCAATTCAATTATCGTCCTGTTTCCCATCAATAACAGAAAATGATAAATAAATTTATTAAACCAATTATTTTACATTAATTAATGTATACATTGTATTTTTTGCTTCGATTCCGGAGATTACTTCTCCACCATCGAGTGTCCTTATTCATCTTTAGTCCTTGTTTTTAATAAGAGGAAAAATCTAATTAGATAAAAAAACCTCTTTTCCGATAATTATTTCAATTCCATTATTCCCCAATCAAGTCGATTGGTAATCCTCTCATTTCATCCGTCTCCCATTCAGAAAATGATAAAAAAATTCAATTAATAAATATATAAATTCTATCGAAACGTTTGCGGGTTTTAAATTAATGTTTTAAGATTGTTTTTTTTATAAAAGTTTTTATTTATTATAATTTAGAATAAGAATTGGAGATTTACGTTATTTCGTCATTGATTATATCTTCAGAGCTTGAACAAATTAATATAAGACCACCCCTAAGGTACCTCTTTTCCAATAAAAAAAGTATCATGGAAATCGGTTTATAAAAAAGAAGTTATGTCTGAACATACATTTCAAAAAATGTACAATACCAATGAGAAAAAACGGGACCAATCGGGAAGTAGACTGAACCCAATGCAAAAAATGGCGAAGAAATCAGGTAACATAGACACAAAAAAATTCAGTCGAATTGATAACCTCCTCCTTTTTTTGAAGTCGGTTAATAATATCTATAAAATAGTGAAAGGACCGCGACAGTTCGCGATGAGCAAATTATTCCATCTGATTAGTTTTTCGTAAAGTGAAATTTTCCTTTATTTTCTATTAAAAAAAAAATCCAGGAAACGGATTTCATTCTTTAATGGAATTTTTAAAATCTATTAGCATAGAATAAAAAAAGAATAATGAAAATCAATATCGAAATTTAATTTCCCTAAATAAGAAAGAGAGAGAGAGAGAGAGAAAAGTAATTTGTACTAATCATTTATTGAAATTCAATTATAAATGTCAAGGTGGTTTTTAATGACAACGAATACGAGAAAATAAGTGGGGGGGGGGGGGGGCAGCAATTACATACATACATACATATATACATCGACGATTTTCCATATTAGTTGGATGTGGGCCAATTGATTGAATATTCCTGAATGCATTGGTATATATGTCTGTCTGTCTGCCTGCCTGGCTTTTACTAGGTTGGCTGGACTTGCAAATTGTCAATTGATATTTACATATTATCAATTAAGTTGATTGTTATTTTGATCAATAAGTGGCATTATTGATAGTTATCGATTTCGTTATTTTCCTAGAATTAATTAGAATTGGAAGAAAAAAGTTGCTATCCACACACTGAAATTAAAATAATTTTTAAGAAAAAATAAAAACCGTCTTCAAAAAATTAAATGCAATTAATAAAATACACTAAAAGGTATAAAATAATTATTATCTTATTTAGTTACAACTAAACGACGAAATATTAACATGAAATTACTTTTTGAAGTCGGTGCCAAACAAACTATACCTATAAGCGAGCGTACCCGCCAAACGTACTAAGTAAGATCCGTCGAGTGCGATTCATAAAAGGTATATGTTTGGCACCGACTTTAAAAAGTAATTCCATGTTAATATTTCGTCGTTTAGTTGTAACTAAATAAGATAATAATTATTTTATACCTTTTAGTGTATTTTATTTGTTGCATTTAATTTTTTGAAGTCGGTTTTTATTTTTTCTTAAAAATTATTTTTATTTTTCTCTATTTTAGTGATGTTATTAATAGTGATCATATCATCAGAACTTGACCAAATTAATATGACACCATCCCTAAGACACCCCCTTTCGGATAATAAAAGAACCATCGAAATCGGTTCATAAACAAAGAGGTTAGGTCTAAACAAACCTAATAAAAAAGGTCTAATACCTATGAAAAAAAAACGAAAAAAAATGGGACCAATCGGAAGCTAGACTGGACCCAATGCAAAAAAAATTTTCAAAATCGGTTTACAATTGGCGGAGATATGAGGTAACATAGGCACAAAAAAAATAAAAAATTCAGTCGAATAGAGAACCTCCTCCTTTTTTGAAGTCGGTTAAAAACGATATATTTATATTATAGTTAAGGAATTATATTTGACATGAATAGATGGTGAAACTCTAGATATATTAATAGTCAAGATGCCGCTATTTGAACCAAGCACCAATAAGTAAATTATGAAAATATTGTTATTTAATTAAAATATTGGAATAGTTAAATTTAATAGCTGGGTATTTAAATGGAAGTACCTGGAGCCACCGAGCGATGCACGGTAACCCCTGACTCCCCTCCGGAAACCACACACCTCGAACAGTGTAATTTCTCCATTTGAGTTAAAGATAAAATCCAGTCGACTGCTTATCTGATTCCCGCTAGAGGTGCTAGTTGGCGTCGTGCACACAGCCTATAGATAAGTAAATTTTATAATTTTCCCATTAATATATCAAAGAAAAATTAACATATTAACGAGAAATTGTTTTGATCAAGATTATATATATCGCGAGACTACTGCTGGTTGAAGCTATTGGAGTCTGCTGAGCCTTAAGTCTGGACCAAGACAGAATGAAAAAGATATGATCCATTTAGCTATAATCCAACGTCATTATTGCGTATAGTCCGCATGACACTTGGATGGATCACCAAATTCATCGACCCACCAATAAAAACTTTATTAAATAGTAAATCATTTTTAATTTTTTTACAAGTAACCACACATGATTGAAATTATTGCTTATTGCAGGTGTATAATTACTACTTGTCGTTGACTTAGCCCTTGATTAATTAGGCACACAATTTGAACTGCTTGAACTTCAGAAATATCTATTTTGTATATTTAATATTTCTATCAATGATTCATTAATTCAAAATTATTCATTTGATTGATATTTCAATTGGAATTTGATCTTTTATTAAAACTTTATTTAAATGTAAAGTGATATTGAGAAAGTATGTTAATTTGTAATTGTATCTTTTAATTTAATTTTACTTATTTTTTTTTTTATAAAATTCAAAAATTATCAACAATATTTATTGAATATGTTAGTTTAAGAGTTTTAGAGAACAAATTATATGAATATTTGTAAAAATTTTAAAAACAATTTGCTATTTAATCAAGTTTCTATTAGTGAGTCGATTATTTTGCACCGTAGTATATTTATTTTTTAATTCTATTATTTTTCATTTGTATTTTAAATTATTTTATTTAATATTAGATATACTACACTTCTTTTGACTCAACTGGAGCGAAAGAGGATCACCTTAAAGTAAAAATAAAATAGAAAAAGTTTCTGGTATAAATTTTTCCTTTTTAATCTTATTTTTTTTCTTTAGCTAGATAGCTTTCGAACAATGCTGGATTTGTGATCAAGAAATAGATTATTTCTAAAGATTAGATTTCCACTTTAAATCCCTACGATTTTTTTTAACATTTGAAAGTCATCTATCATAAAGAATTATTATAGGTCAAATAAATCGATCAATGGGCCAAAAAGTTAATCGGTAAGAATGTGATAGGGCCTAGATGGCAGAAAGGTAGGGATTTAAATTAAATACAACAATTAAAATAATAATAACTTAAAAATAAAATAAAATCCACTAAAAGGTATAAAATAATTATTATCTTATTTAGTTACAACTAAACGACGAAATATTAACATGAAATTACTTTTTGAAGTCGGTGCCAAACAAACTATATAAGCGAGCGTACCCGCCAAACGTACTAAGTAAGATCCGTCGAGTTCGATTCATAAAATGCATATGTTTGGCACCGACTTCAAAAAGTGATTTCATGTTAATATTTCGTCGTTTAATTGTAACTAAATAAGATAATAATTATTTTATACCTTTTAGTGTATTTTATTTGATTTTTAAATTATTATTATTTAATTTTTTTGAAGTCGGCTTTATTTTTTTTTATAAAAATTATTTTTATTTTTCTCTTTTTAGTGATGTTATTAACAGTGACTTAATATAATACCTTGCATGCATCTAGTAAGAGAAAGCGTCGGGCGAATGAATCAGAAAATGAAAATAAAATTCAATTCATAAATATAGAAATTCTCTCGAAACGTTTGCGGGTTTTAAATGAATGTTTTAAGATTTTTTTATAAAAGATTTTATTTATTATAATTTCGATAATTTGGTCATAAGAATTGGAGATTTACGTTATTTTGTCATTGATCATATCATTAGAACTTGACCAAATTAATAAGGGGCCACCCCTCAGGTACCCTCTTTTCAATAAAAAAAGAATCATTAAAATCGGTTCATAAATAAAGAAGTTATGTCTGAACATACATTTCAAAAAAGTTCCAATACCAATGAAAAAAAGAACGGGACCAATTGGAAACTAGACTGAACCCAATGCAAAAAAATCATCAAAATGGGTTCGAATTGAGAACCTTCTCCTTTTTTGAAGTCGGTTAAAAAAAAGTAGAGAAATTTTTTATAATGGAGGTCGAAAAGTTAGTAAAAGTTTCTGACTCCTTTCGGCTTGGCAAATAGCGTGGGTGGATCGTTAGAATAGATTCATCTAATCCCTTCGAGGAAAATTTAGATAATTTATCAGAACAGATGTCTCTCAGTGATAAACGGCCGAAAAAATGTCGTTAATGAGAGGCTGGAAATTGAAATTCAATATCGGGATTTTTTATACTACTCGTACTATCGTATATCTCCTTTCAAGAAAAAAACACTTAAATTGTCTAACTTTTAAAAAATGATTCTTTTAGAACAGTAAGTAAATGTAAATTTATTAAAAACTATATAAACTTTTTTGTGGTTCTAAAAGTACCTACATAGTGTAGTATACTGAAAAAACGATATATTTATAGTTAAGAAATTATATTTGATATGAATAGATGGTGAAGTTAATTATAGCGAATCCGTTCAATATGAATAAATGATACACGTATTTGAAGTATTCTCATATTTTTGGAGCAACCATAGATATATTAATAGTTAAGATGCCGCTATTTGAACCAAGCACCAATAAGTAAATTATGAAAATATTGTTATTTGAGTAAAATAGTGGAATTTTTAAATATAATAGTTGCGGTATTTAAAATGGAATAATAGGTAATTACGACAAGAAATTTTATTAATTATTTGGGTATACCCGTGGGTATATTGTAAGGTTTTATAGCCAAAATTATATCTACTATTATGCTAGATTATTATTCTAAGAATATAAACATTTAAAAATTTACATTTAAATAAATAGTGAGTGATTAATATTTCAATTGAGACAGTCAGTAAACCTCAACCAAATTGATTAGAAAAAAGCACAAAAGAGTAAACCATACGACCCGCTTGACATAAATGTCAATAATTTAATAGATTTATGAACAACACGTGTTCGAGCAGCACAGCTTGGTTGCTAGATATCACAACTTACTTTTTTTTTTTCATTTCGCTCAATAATTTTCGAACAATGCTGGATTTGTGTTCAGAAAAAATATTATTTCTACAGATTAGATTTCCACTTTAAATCTCTACGATTTTTACTTTGCCATACAGGATACGAAACCATGGCATTTCGGTCTACAAAAAAGCCCTAATAAAGTGAACATCGAAAAAATTATATTTTTTGAGATAATAATTGTTTTGTCAAAATGTCTGTTAGTTAGTCTGTGCGTTACCAAATTTCTGTGGACGAGCTAGCTCGAAAAACTAGAATGAATATCAAAACCAAATTTCAAACGTAGTTTTGGTCCATTGAGATTAACAGCTGAACGTTGGGTTGTTTTCTTTAATAGGTATTTCTAGAATCCTTTATAAATCAATTTTGAAAATAGACATCCTACCTGAACCTTCTGGACTTTAGTCAGACAATTTGTTCAATACCCAGCTCCCCCCCCCCCCATTCGCCCTGTACTAAAATATTAACCATCATCATCATTGAGTATACAGTCCTAAGACTGGTTTGATGCAACAATCCGTCTCCACTCGACTCTGTCCCCCGCCAGCTGTTTGACCTCTCTAAATGTCTGGCATCCCATATCCCCAATTATTTGGTTGAAATATTCTAATCTGGGTCTTCCCCTTCCCCTTTTCTTTCCCACCTCCCCCTCCAAAATATCATCCCCTAAGCAGTCCCCCATGTCTCAGTGTGTGCCCCATCATCTGACCTCTTCTCTTCTTCAGACTCTTCCACAAGGTTCTTCTTTCTCCGATTCTTCCAAGAACTTCTTCATTTGTAATTTTATCCATCCATTTGATATTCATCATTCTTCTGTAGCACCACATTTCGAAAGCCTCCAATCTCTTTCTCTCCGCTTTTCCAATTGTCCAGGTTTCACACCCGTACCCATGGCTATGCTCCATACATATGTCTTCAATAGCAACTTCCTGTTTTCTAAGCTGATTGAGGAGGAGCATAGAGTAGTTTTTGTTTTGAATTAAACCCCATTTTTGCTTGGGCAATTCTTGATTTAATTTCGTTTTCGCTCCTCCCATCCCATGTTATTTTACTTCCTAGGTAGCGGAATTCCTTAACTCCTTCTAGGTTTTCTTGGTTAATTTTGATGCATTCCTGTCTCGTTTGTTCTTTTTTTGTACATACTAGGACCTTGGTTTTATTCTTGTTTATTTTCATTTTGATTTCTTCTATTAGGATTTGGTTAATTCCATTCAGGGCGTAATATTAATATGTTTGTTACTTTATTATTAATCAGATATCACTTGCAATTTGTAGTTCATGTTGACATTAATTAAAAATAATTCTCATTTAATAGTCGAGGAATAACCATTCTACATTGGATTTTTGACATTTCGGTTATTATTGTAACCATTGCTGAAGACATGGAGGAATCGACTTAAAATCAAAAACAGCCATCGATTCTCATCTAATACTTGAGGAATAACAATTCTACATTAGGTTTTTGACGTTTCGATTATTATTGGTAACCATTGCTGAGACATGGAGGAATCGACATAAAATCAAAAATAACGATCGATTCTCATCTAATACTAGACGAATAACCTTATTGCATTTTATTTTTGATGTTTTGAGTATTAATGGCAATCTTTACTGAAAACGTGGAAGAATCGACTTAAAATCAAAAAGACTAAATTCTTTTTTGGTAAACAACTCAAGCTTGAGGCAAGTTTTCTTTTTTTCTATGTTAAAAATAAAGTATATGGGGGTTTTTTATCAATTTTTTCCCTTACCATAATAAGGAATTGAGAATAATGTATAATAAAATAAAAATAATGGACATTCGATGGTGAGGCTTTCGGGCCTCGAGGTCGAAGTTTTTATAATTGTAAAACATGTTGTATTTTTTTATATATTGGATAATAAAGATCATTATTTATTTATTATTTATTTTTCTAGGTCTATGAATCCGATGTAGACAGATTCTTCCCTGATGAATGCCCTTTCTATTATTAGTCTAAGAGAGAGAATTGCTTCTCGGGTGCCTCTGTTTCTTCTAAAGCCGACGTGTTCTGATGTGGCCATCCACTTGACTTTATCATACAACCTGGCACCTCACTTATATTTAATATTTAATAAAATTATTTATAATCATGTAGGGGGGTTAGTTTTTGCATTTTTTAGACTTCTGGGGGTCCACTGATTATGTATACAAAATTTGGTTGAGTTTGCTCAAATGGCCTAGATTTTTAATTTTTAACCCCCTTGACCCCTTGATTTTGGGTCGATATGCACCAAAATCTAATCAGCTCTTAATCTCAATGGACCAAAACTACGTGTGAAATTTGGTTTCGATATTAGCTCGTACACAAATTTGGTAACGCACAGACTAACTAACTCACATTAAAATTATTATTATCATTTCCGTCCATAATTTAATTTATTGTATAATTTGAAAGTTTATATTGGGAAAATAAGGACAAGTTTTTTATGTGTAACTTTTTATTTATCCACCTTACGTTTCGTCGACTTTGCCGACTTCTTCAGGGCTTCTACAATTATAAGAACATTCTTGATATTAATTTACAAAAAGTACAGTCATAAAATTATTGGATAAAAATACTTGGTAGATTTCACATTAAGATATAAAAAAAAATTTATATCTTAATGTGAAACCTACCAAGTATTTTTTATCCAATAATTTTAAAAAATGTTTCACCAAGTACCAACACCAAATTCCTTAAAAACTAACAGACATTTGGACAAAACAATTATTATCTCGAAAAATATAATTTTTTCGATGTTCACTTATTAGAGCGTTTTTGTAGAGCGAAATATTATGGTTTCGTTCAATTTTTTTAATCGGAATAGTTTCAGCCGTTTTTTAGATATTTTGAAAAAAAGAAGGAAAAAACCACTTTTTTCATGACGATTACAATACTTGACCATACCCTGTATGGTAAAGTAAAAAGTACGAGTTTTAGGGATATTTTTTAAAAGTGGTGTAAGTTTTAGGTGAAACATGATATTAATTAATAAAGTAAGGGTGTGTAGTTTCACAGTGAACAACTTTATTTATTCACTGTGAAACTCACACACCTTTTACTTGATTAATTTTAGGGATATTCAAAAGTGATTCCGGGGGCTGTTTTTTGGCAGGCGCCAGTACCAGTTCCACTGAACCTAAATAGATGAATTATTTTATTATTTTACGCGTAATTTAAAGATCTAATAGATATATTTTTGATTTGATAAGACGTTTTAGAATTATTCAAAAAAAAAAAAAAAACTGAAAAAACTCCGAAATTTTCTTATTTTGATATGCGTAGAAAAATTTCCACTTCTCAGATTTGGGTGAAAACTTAGGGGTAGTTATATTGGACTACTAATAAAGGTATTCAAGCAATAAAATCTTGACCGGGAATTATTTCCTGTTTATGCCATTTTTTCACGTAATTTGCCTGGACTAATAACTTTTTTGTGTGTCTTAGCAGCCAAGAAAACTCAGTAAAATTGAACAACTCGCTAATGATTCTTCTACATAAGAAGAGTGACGTAACAGACCTGGAAAATTATAGACCAATTAGTCTTCTTAACCACCTCTACAAGCTCAAGACCCGAATAATAACACATAGGTCAGAGACTAAGTTGGATTTTTACCAGCAACGAGAACAAGCCGGTTTTCGTCGTGGATATGGTACCAACGATCATCTGCAAAGCCTGAAAACATTAATAGAGAAAACTATAGAGTACAATCGTCCCTTGGCACTTGTGTTTGTGGATTTTAAAAAGGCATTTGATACTGTAGAGTTACCATCTATTCTGATAGCACTACAAGAATGTAGAATCGATCATCGTTATTGTAACATTATCAAGAACATCTACGAAAATGCCACAACAACCGTAAATCTGCATTCAACAACAAATAAGATAAACATCAAAAGAGGAGTTAGGCAGGGTGACACTATTTCACCAAAGCTGTTCACCACTGTATTGAGCATGGGTTCAAAATGTTGCCATGGCAAGAGAAAGGAGTAACTATGGATGGAGAGAGGCTTAGTCACTTACGCTTCGCGGATGATATTGTCATCATATCAGATAAATTAGTGGACGCAAAAAACATGGTTCAAGAGCTCGAGAATGTGTCTCGAAAAATAGGATTGATGATAAACTATCAAAAAACAAAGATGATGACAAATATGGGCTTCAGCGAGGAAATCCAGATTGAGGATCAGGTTATAGAAGTGGTGGAAAAATATATTTTTTAATTTTCTCATTAATATATCAAAGAATAATTGATACGTCAACAAGAATTATTTTGACCGCGCTGATTTGAAAAAAAGATATTTTTATCTCGCGAGACTACTGCGGATTACGCTATTGGAGTCTGCGGAGTATTAAGTCTGGACCAAGAGAGAAAAAGATGTAATCCACTTAGCTACAATCCAACGTCATTTCGCGTTTAGCCCGCTAGACATTCGGATGGATCACCGAGTGAATTGGAAATCTCAGATGTTATATACTCGATCTCCCAGTCCAGAGCGCTAGATCTATTAGCATGTATGTTAGATGCCTGCCATTAATTAACTGAAGGTTTTCTACATTTTATTCGATCGCGACTCTAATGTAGGGAATTTTTGTCAAATATTGAATGAAAATAATATTTGAACTTATATATTTCTAACTTGAAATAATGATATTAATAGATCTAGCGCTCTGGACTGGGAGATCGAGTATATAACATCTGAGATTTCCAATTCACTCGGTGATCCATCCGAATGTCTAGCGGCTATACGCGAAATGACGTTGGATTGTAGCTAAGTGGATTACATCTTTTTTCTCTCTTGGTCCAGACTTAATACTCCGCAGACTCCAATAGCGTAATCCGCAGTAGTCTCGCGAGATATAAAAATATCTTTTTCAAATCAGCAGTGGTCAAAATAATCTTGTTGACGTATCAACTATTCTTTGATATATTAATGAGAAAATTACAAATTTATTTAATATCATTATTCCAAGCTAGAAATATATAAGTTCAAATATTATTTTCACTCAATATTTGACAAAAATTCCCTACATTAGAGTCGCGATTGCATAAAATGTAGAAAACCTTCAGTGGAAAAAATATGCTTGGCCTAGGCCATCAGATAAGAATAGGTCAGAGACCAACCAGACCTGCGAAATGTTAAGAAGAATCACCTTGGGATGGGTAGTCTATGGGAAATTGAAAGACATTTTTAAGGCAGATATTCCAACAACGTTGAAGTGGAAAGCCTTCAACCAGTGCGTCTTGCCAATTTTGACTTATGGAGCAGAGACTTTGACTCTCACAAAAATATCATCAGAAAAACTGACGAGTAACACAAAGGCGAATGGAAAGATCAATGCTTGGTTTGACCTTAAAAGACCGCGTAAGAAATGATGAGATCCGTAGACGAACTGGAGTAGACGACATCATTGAACGCATTGCAAAACAAAAGTGGAGATGGGCTGGACATATCGCTAGAATGGAGGATGGCAGATGGACAAAGAAACTCCTTGAATGGAGGCCAAGGGAGGATAAGCGAAGCCGAGGTAGACCTCCCACACGATGGACAGACGATATAAGAAGAATATCGACAAACTGGATAAAAGATGCAAAAGATCGAGAAAACTGGAGACATTCAGCAGTGGACAAGAAAAGGGCTGATTGATGATGATGATGAATAAATTTTTTTGTGATCCACAAGTACCTACTTAGTCTAAATAGTATTCAATTTATCGGATAGATCGTTCGTGAATTGGTTTCATGTGGGATACTTTATAAATTAATATACAATTATATTTATTATATAAAAATAATTTTTAAAGAAAAAAAAATAAAAACCGACTTCAAAAAATTAAATGCAACAAAATAAAATACACTAAAAGGTATAAAATAATTATTATCTTATTTAGTTACAACTAAACGACGAAATATTAACATGAAATTACTTTTTGAAGTCGGTACCAAACAAACTATACCTATAAGCGAGCGTACCCGCCAAACGTACTAAAGTAAGATCCGTCGAGTGCGATTCATAAAAGGTATATGTTTAGCACCGACTTCAAAAAGTAATTTCATGTTAATATTTCGTCGTTTAGTTGTAACTAAATAAGATAATAATTATTTTATACCTTTTAGTGTATTTTATTTGTTGCATTTAATTTTTTGAAGTCGGTTTTTATTTTTTCTTAAAAATTATTTTTATTTTTCTCTTTTTAGTGATGTCATTAATAGTGATCATATCATCCAGAACTTGACCAAATTAATATGACACCATCCCTAAGACACCCCCTTTCGGATAAAAAAAGAACCATCGAAATCGGTTCATAAACAAAGAGGTTAGGTCTAAACAAACCTAATAAAAAAGGTCTAATACCTATGAAGAAAAATCGAAAAAAAATGGGACCAATCGGAAGCTAGACTGGACCCAATGCAAAAAAAATTTTCAAAATCGGTTGACAATTGGCGGAGATATGAGGTAACATAGGCACAAAAAAACCTCCTCCTTTTTTGAAGTCGGTTAAAAATATGTTTTATTCAGACTCCTGATGCATTTCAGACGTTCCTTCATTTTAAATCCAATCTCGCCATTTTGTTTTCTCTGAGTGGCTGTATAATATATTTGGAACCTCCTCTTTTTATTGCCCCTTATCTAAAATTTCATTCTGGGTGTAAATTTGTTTGAACTTGAAAGAATCGAGTAGAAAAAAATATGGATACAAAGACCCAATAAAACTCGAGAAGCGATAAGAGCCTTGAATATTAGAGGCTGAGCTAATTGAACAGCAAAAAAAACTTCTAAGTGACCAATCAGTGAAGAGAAATGGCTGACATTACTTAACATCCATCCATCCATCCATCCACAAGCACTAAATGAAAAAATCGCACTTTTTGGCCTCTCGACGAGACCCCATGTAATTTTTGTCAAAACCGTCACGTGCTAAAATTCAACCTAATTGAATACTACAATTTGTGACCTTAATTGAGTCCATGGGTTAGGTAGTCTTTGCCTGAGGACTCTTTGAAGTCGCACTTGCCGCCAGACCGATTACAATACTTTCCCCATGCTTCGCATTGGATAAAGTTAAAACGAAACAAGTGCCTTTTGAAATGAGGCTCACTCAATGCGCAATTACCAACTTTGCTAAAAAAAATATTACTTAAATCAGAATTTATTTTTAATTAAAAATATTCTAATTAAATATTTATTAAAAACTCTTTCTTTTTTTATTAATTTTTATTCCAAATAATAAAAAAAAATAGATAATTATTTTTTTTAATCTGATATTATTATCCCACCCATAAAATTTCTGTTGTAAAAAAAAACAGGCAAACTTATTAACTTATTGGTTCTTGGTTTAAATAGTGGCATCTTAACTATTAATATATCTAGAGTTGCTCCAAAAATATGAGATTACTTAAAATACGTATATCATTTATTCATAACGATTTCGCCATAATTAACTACACCATATATGTATTCATTTCAAATATAATTTCTTAACTATAAATGTATCGTTTTTTCAGTGTAGAATTATAAATGGCATATACGTTATCACTTCTGTCGTGTGATCTTAAGCACACACCAAAATTTTTTTACTTTACAATACAGAGTATGGTCAAGTATTGTAATCGTGCATGAAAAAAGTGGTTTTGTCCTTCTCCCAGAAGTCTAAAAATATAAAAACAAACCCCCTCCCCTACATGATTATAAATAATTTTATTAAATAATAAATACTAGCTTTAAGGCCCGCCTTCGGCGGGTCTTTTGCTAGCCAGGGGCTTCGCCCCCTGGACCCCCACGTGGCTGCTTTATTGATGTTTTATTAGTTATAGAGAATAAATATAATTGTTTTATTATAAAGTCTTAAATAGATATAATTTGAGATTCTATTTAACTGCAATATACACTCATAACAAATAAGATGAAACAAATATTTAAAATGTATTAAAAATCCACTTGTTATCATTAAGGGGAAAATAAAAAAATAAGTTATATTATATGTAGGTATTATTATAGATAAGAAGACTTGAAAATTACAATTAGATAAGAATCGATCGTTATTTTTGATTTTAAGTCGATTCCTCCATGTCTTCAGCAATGGTTACCAATAATAATCGAAGGGTCAAAAATCGAATGTAGAATGGTTATTCCTCGACTGTTAAATGAGAATCGATCATTATTTTTGAATTGAAAGTCAACATGAACTGCAAATTGCAAGTGATATCTGATTAATAATAAAGAAATAAACATATTAATATTTCAAATCAATTTGGATAAAGTTTAGCAACGATCCGTTGCAGTTTATTTTTTTAATTTTTGTTTTTAAATGTACTTTAAAAAAAATAGATAGTTTTTTTAAATCTTTGTTGCATTATTAAATTCTTCTTCAACGATAATGTGGTTAGAACTATTAAGAATGAATGACACTCAAAAATCTGACAAACAGGGCCGCCAACACATGTTTAGTTTGCTAGTTTAGTTCTTTTATTGTTTGGCAAGCTATGTTGGCTAACCTGAATTTTTTTTTAGTTTTTCCCGAATTTTCCAATTTTCCGGGCAACTTTTCCAATTTTTTTTTTACGTATTAACCTGAATTGGACTATTACGAACATTTAAAAAAAAATTAGCCAAATCGGTCCAGGCATTTGAGAGATCTGCGCTTACAAAGAAACAGAACTTTATTTTTATTATATAGATAAGTAAGGGGCCAGGTTGTATGGTAAAGTCAAGTGGATGGCCACATCAGAACACGTCAGCTTATTTATTTAACTTTTCAATATCTACTCTTACTGAGTTTGATAAAATAAAAGATATGTGAAGATTGAAGGATTTGGAGTGGAGGGTGGTCACCCCCTCTTGGGGAGGGACATGGTCTTTGGGCTAGAAGATTTCCGCATCGAAGAAAGGGGGGTCAGAGAATAGGGGATTGCTGCAGGGACAGCCCATCAGAAACACATGCTGGCAACATGTGTTGCCAACACACAATATACAATACACCAACACACGGTTGAACTGCATTCAAGAGGTTATGAAGTGGCAACGAGACTCTCGACAAAGCCCAAATTAACCTTCTTAATTAAAAACCATTTGTTTTAGTGGAAAATCGAGAGCATACTAGACGGAGAAAGGATCCTATTTTATAACAAATTAATATCTCCAATATGGAATACAGAGTTTATTAGATATCCGTTTTGCTTTAGAAATGTATATATTATATTCATTTAGTATTATTAATATTATCTACCAATATCCTTTCGCTTTAAATATTTCCATGGATTTCAATTAAATAACAAGGGATATAATGTTTAACCCTTTTAATTAAATATCACCGTTGTGTCTGATTTTGTATTGATCCTTCTAATATTAATAATAATTTGAGGACAAAAATCGAACCACTTATACTCACCTTCTAGGAAGCAATAAAAAAGAATTAGAGGACGCCCTGAATGGAATTAACCAAATCCTAATAGAAGAAATCAAAATGAAAATAAACAAGAATAAAACCAAGGTCCTAGTATGTACAAAAAAAAACTAACGAGACAGGAATGCATCAAAATTAACCAAGAAAACCTAGAAGGAGTTAAGGAATTCCGCTACCTAGGAAGTAAAATAACATGGGATGGGAGGAGCGAAAACGAAATTAAATCAAGAATTGCCCAAGCAAAAATGGGGTTTAATTCAAAACAAAAACTACTATGCTCCTCCTCAATCAGCTTAGAAAACAGGAAGTTGCTATTGAAGACATATGTATGGAGCATAGCCATGTACGGGTGTGATACCTGGACAATTAGAAAAGCGGAGAGAAAGAGATTAGAGGCTTTAGAAATGTCGTGTTCTACAGAAGAATGGATGGACAAAATTACAAATGAAGAAGTTCTTGGACGAATCGGAGATAGAAGAACCTTGTGGAAGAGTCTGAAGAAGAGAAGAGGTCAGATGATGGGGCACACACTGAGACATGGGGGACTTAGGATATGGGGAGGTGGGAAAGAAAAGGGGAAGGGGAAGACCCAGATTAGAATATTTCAACCAAATAATTGTGGATATGGGATGCCAGACATTTAGAGAGGTAGCAGCTGGCGGGGGACAGAGTCGAGTGGAGACGGATTGTTGCATCAAACCAGTCTTAGGACTGTATTCTCAATGATGATGATATACTCATGTGCGTAGTTAAAGGGGGAGCAAGGTGATGGGGCACTGCCATCTATGGCATCTAACGTTAACATTAAAAATTCCAAATAAAAATTTATTATTGAATATCTGAACAAAATTCATCTGTTTCGATCCCCCAAAGAATCAGAGAGATGGGAATTGTAGTAAATTTATAAGAACCATAGTATTAGGAAAATAGGAGAATGCGCGCCTGAGCTAAAGAGTTGAATATACATATATAAAATTTGATTATAGGATCTGGTGAGGGGATCCATCACCTAAATGGAGAAGGCATCTGCGGGCTTAACGTAGATGATGTCGGATCATACCCGGCTGGGTCCTATCTCTTTTCAACTCTTGGTTCAGTATCAAAACGAATCTGGTCCCAATTGCACTAAAATAGGGCAGTGACCTGATAAAAAGTTTAAACTTTCGTGTTCATCTAACGTTAACATTATATATATACGAGCTTTTCGTGATGCCTTCGGCACGCCCTCGAAGCTCGGCCCGATGCCCTGGCGGGCGGCGTCTCGGTCCATTCCTCTTAAAAAACCACACTCAAATGTATACCCTGTAAAACTCCCGAAAATACATACTTAAAGTTTCGCCTCATTTTCGTCCTGACACAGCTACAGAAATGAGTCTCTAGATATGAATCTGGAAGTATTTTTTTCTTTTTTACTTATGGAAAGTGGTGTAGGTTTTAGGTGAAACATGATGTTAGTTAATAGAGTAAAGGGTGTGTAGTTTCACAGTGAATGAAATAAAACTCAAAGAGGTTTATACAAACTCAATATATTTCGGATTATTAGTCCATCATCAGGAGTTTACAAGTCAATACTGAGTTAATAGAGTAAAGTGGTGTGTAGTTTCA
Organism: Forficula auricularia; assembly: GCA_024734495.1. NCBI lineage: Eukaryota > Metazoa > Arthropoda > Insecta > Dermaptera > Forficulidae > Forficula > Forficula auricularia. The sequence goes on along the minus strand of JALMQS010000092.1, from coordinate 718,803 downwards.
CAGTGAATGAAATAAAACTCAAAGAGGTTTATACAAACTCAACATATTTCGGATTATTAGTCCATCATCAGGAGTTTACAAGTCAATACTGAGTTAATAGAGTAAAGGGTGTGTGGTTTCACAGTGAATGAAATGAAATAAAAGAGGTTTATTAAATATATTTCGGAAATATTAGTCCATCAGGAGCTTACAAGTCAATACTGCAGTCAGTATTGACTTGTAAACTCCTGATGATGGACTAATAATCCGAAATATATTGAGTTTGTATAAACCTCTTTGAGTTTTATTTCATTTTTTTCTATAATCTACAGCATTGTGATATTTTTGTGTGGAAATATGTAGATTTATTTAAATAAGTGGTATCGTGTGAGGAGGAGAATTATATTATATCATTTTTTTAAAATTTGGGATCGATAATCGATATAAGGCTCCAAATATTTAAAAGAGATCAGGTGTTGTTTGTATGACAGGCTGCTCCATCCAGTATTGCCATGAGAAACTCATATGGGCATGCGTGTCTTAAGTCGTTTAATTTTGTAAAAATCAAAAAATAAGAATAACAAAATTTAGATTTTTTAAAAATTATAAAAAAGTGGCAAATTATTAAAAAATAAACAAATAAGATGTGAAAGATTTCAACCATATTTACACCATATGTTTGTTTAGTGCTCCGGATGGTTTATCTAAATTTTGGGCCAAATCGGTTTGATTTGATTTCACTGAAAAATTTTCCGCTCCTTAGGGGTGGAGAATCACTCTAGAGCAGGGGTGTCCAACCTTTTGCCAACATTTGAAGGAAAAAAATTTTCTCGGGCCGCAGATAAAATATATCTACTAATACCATTATTATTTGTTAATCAAAAATGATAGTTAATACTGTAGGATAATGATATTCACCACATCAAAAAGAATATATTATGTAGATTGTGTATTTTACTTTACCATACAGGGTATGGTCAAGTATTGTATCGTACATGAAAAAAGTGTTTTTTTCCATTCTTTGTACTGGCTGGAAAATTCACCAATAATCACTCTGCCCTTGAAGGCAAAAATAAATAAAATATAAAAATGTTTGTTGTTTAAAATTGTATATAATTATTTAAACCGGGTCTTGTATAGGTGTTTTACAATGTGGTTAAACAAGCTTGGGTTTTATTAATTAAATGCAGTTATATAATTTAAAATTGAACAACAAATAATTATATTATTAATACAGTATTTTGTACTTGCATTAGGCAATGGCCGTTTCTCTAAATAAATAAAATTAAATATTTAATGATATTTAATATATAAGTTATATATTATAAATTGTATTGTTGAGTACTTCTCAACAACAATGACACTTAATCACACGGAACGATAATCGATAAATAATAACCCCACGATAGGCGATAACGATAAAATAAAAGAAAACGGATCCTCTTGCCAACTTGGCTATCTCGCCACATATGATCATTCTTCTTTTTCTTCCACGAGTACGAATCGAATCCAACCTCTAGCTTGCACGTCATCTAGTCGGTCCTACTCGACTCTAGTTATCTCTTCAGACACTAGGCTCCCGGAATATAACCGCGGCAAATTTATTTTGGTTACACTTTTTTTCAAAATATCTCGAAAACGGCTGAAACTATTTCGATTAAAAAAATTGAGCGAAACCATGGCATTTTGCTCTACAAAAAAGACCTATTAAGATAATATCGAAAAAATTATATTTTTCGAGATAATAATTGTTTTGTCAAAATGTCTGTTAGTTAGTAAGCGCGTTACCAAATTTTGTGGACGAGCTAGCTCAAAAACTAGTGTGAATATCGAAACCAAATTTCACACGTAGTTTTGGTCCATTGATTTTTCGTTTATTGGGCCACGCAGGTGGGGGCCTCCACTAACAAGAAATATTTACATAATCGGGTGAATTTAATTACAGGATTATTTACATAATTATAGGAATATTAACATAATATATTTACAAAAAAAATTTCTTTTTTCTTTTTTCTTTTTATATACAATTTCTAGCGCATGGCGATTTCCCTATAAGTTCTCCTGTTGAAGCTGTAAAAATTCATTAATGAACCCCTCATCGCCCTGAAGGTCATATCGTATAAAGTTCTCTGAGAAATTCCCAGGGCGACAAGGGGAGGCACCGCTTTATGCCACCACACTCCCTTCCACGAGAGTGTGATGGCTTCAACTCTCACAGAACCCGAGCCCACCCCAAACCTTGCCGCAATGTTGCTCACCAGACTGGAGTTGCCCTTATAATAATTGATTTTGTTTCTGTGGGCAACCCCCAGTCCGAGGAGCGCTGACACTATCTGAACATCCAGAACCCACACCGTCCCCGACCCGTCCTTCGCCACGATGTCTGGCTTCCCCGTTCCCGGCCGAGCTCAAGGGCGGATCCAGGGGGGGGGGGCGGAGGGGCGATCGCCTCCCCCCATAGAGGCCCGTGCCCGCAGCAAAAAATTTGTAAAAAAAAACAAAAAAACATTTATTTTTTAAAAAATTTTAAAATTGAAAATAAAGTTCTATGTGTGTGTGGGGGGGGGCGGCGGTGGCTCTGACCCCCCTGCTTGGACAATTTGATCGCGACACAATTCCGAGATAAAAAGTAGATCTTATATACATCGGGCACCTTGGATACATTCGCCCCCCCCCATAAAAAATTCCTGGATCCGCCCTTGGCAGTTCTGATATAAATATTCGAGCTCGACCCGCATTCCCTTTTTAATAAGTTCATCAGCCAGACGTCTCACCACCGCATCATGCCTCCTGAGCCTTCCATCGTGCGTCCTCCCACACGACTGGAGAATATGCCCTGTCGTCTCAGTTTTTCTACACCCGGCCCTACCATGGGTGGACCCTCCGCCGCCTTCCCTACTTGTTCTAACGGCCGAAGGAAGAGACCCCGACCATCTACACAATAAAGATATTGTTCTTAATCGGGTCCGGGCATCATAAAATTATATGAGATTAAGAGCTGATTAGATTTTTGGTGCATATCGACCCAAAATTAAGGGGGGTGGAGGGCGGGGGTTAAAAATTAAAAATCTAGGTCGTTTGAGCAAACTCAACCAAGCACTCCAAATAATTTATCCCGATACAAGAAGAGAGGCAGACAGACAGGCTTTATTGTAACACTAATAGGGTTCCGTTTACTTTTTACCCCAAGTCCTAAAAATTGAAATCTTATACTACTATACTATATATATTGTATTTCAATTAGACTAATTCGAATAGTCCATTTCCTGAAACGCTATTTCAAATAATACTTAAATTATTCTATATATCTGCCTACCTACCTGAAAATGGCCATATTTCTATTTACTGGAGCGAGAGCGTGTTTTGTATTTGATATTAGATTACCATATCATGGATCATTTTGCCTGTGTTTCTGACCCTCCATCACTCACGTATTAATGGCCATCATTCCTATTTAAAAACCAATTTATTTTTTCCAATATCCATACAGACAATTTTAACATTATTATACAAGCTTCGACAATTCTATTTTTCCAATAAATTGTTTTTCAAATTTATATTAAAATAACAATTTTTATTTGTTGTTTTCATTATAATAGATAATAATACCTTTGTGATAACTTATTTTATTGATACAAAACCTTACATAATAAAATTATATGGTTTAAAATACAATTACATTAGACATAAGAAAGATGGCAACTAATATAGTCACAAAAAAGCTGACGTGTTCTGATGTGGCCATCCACTTGACTTTACCATAAAACCTGGCTCTCACTTATATTTAATATTTAATAAAATTATTTATAATCATGTAGGAGAGGGGGGTTAATTTTTCCATTTTTAGACTTCTGGGGTCCCACTGATTATGTATACAAAATTTGGTTAAGTTGGGTAAATGGAGAAGATTTTCATTTTACACCCCCCCCCTCCCCCATTTTAGGCGGTTAGTTTTTGCATTTTTATACTTCTGGGGGTCCACTGATTATGTATACAAAATTTGGTTGAGTTTGCTCAAACGGCCTAGATTTTTAATTTTTACCCCCCCCCCCTTCCACCCTCCTTAATTTGGGATCGATATGCACCAAAATCTAATCAGCTCTTAATCTCAATGGATCAAAACTACATCTGAAATTTAGTTTTGATATTAAATAAATAAATCTTTATTCCTGGACCTGCTTAGAGGCGCAAGTCCTCGGTGGCTAGGTCCTCCAAACATCCGCCTCCGTGGTCTAATGGTCAGAGTAACTGACTAGCAACCTGGAGTCTCGGGTTCGATTCCCGGCTATACCCAGACATTTTTTCTGTAAGTATAGGGTCTGGTAATAAAAATTAAGTGGGAGATAAATTTAACCGAATTTATCGCGCCGAGAATTTACCACTGCTCGAAGCCCCTAAAACCTTAGTAAATTGGATATTGAATTGTATCTAAGTTTCTGAGATTGGCTCGTGATCCCGGCTTCTTTTCCTTCTGCTCTGTTCTTTTCACGATGGAGGGGCCAGCCCATACTGCGGCCTTTAAGGGATCCACCTTCTGGTGTATCTCCTTCTCACATCAATATCATTAAAAAAAAAAAAAAAAAAAAAATCAATACAATCTAGCTACAATACATTAACAAACATCAATATAAATTAATTACAACAATTTAACAAATAATAAACAATTAAAAAGAAAAAAAATAGAAATGTTTGCTCATTAACAAATAACATGACCATAGATTTCCATTAAAAGACAAAAAGTAATTTAAAAATTCCGCTCAAAAACCCGAATTCAATCCAATATTCAAACTAGATTTTGAGCTAGCTCGTCCACAAAAAGTTGGTAACGCACAGAATAACGGACAACCAGACAGACTAACAAACAGACATTTTGACAAAACAATTATTATCTCAAAAAATATAATTTTTTGGATATTCACTTATTTGAGCTTTTTTGTAGAGCGAAATGCCATGGTTTCGCTCAATTTTTTTAATTAAAAAAGTTTCAGCCGTTTTTGAGATATTTCGAAAAAAAAAACAAGGAAAAAAACACTTTTTTCATGCACGATTACAATACTTGACCATACCCTGTATGGTAAAGTAAAAATTTTTAAGAAAAATATAAAAACCGACTTCAAAAATTAAATGCAACAAATAAAATACACTAAAAGGTATAAAATAATTATTATCTTATTTAGTTACAACTAAACGACGAAATATTAACATGAAATTACTTTTTGAAGTCGGTGCCAAACATATACCTTTTATGAATCGCACTCGACGGATCTTACTTAGTACGTTTGGCGGGTACGCTCGCTTATAGGTATAGGTTTGTTTGGCACTGACTTCAAAAGTAATTTCATGTTAATATTTCGTCGTTTAGTTGTAACTAAATAAGATAATAATTATTTTATACCTTTTAGTGTATTTTATTTGTTGCATTTAATTTTTGAAGTCGGTTTTATTTTTTTTTAAATTATTTTTATTTTTCTCTTTTTAGTGATGTTATTAATAGTGATCATATCAAATTAATATGACACCATCCCTAAGACACCCCCTTTCGGATAAAAAAAGAACCATCGAAATCGGTTCATAAACAAAGAGGTTAGGTCTAAACAAACCTAATAAAAAAGGTCTAATACCTATGAAAAAAACGAAAAAAAAAATGCGATCAATCGGAAGCTAGACTGGAGCCAACGCAAAAAAAAAATTCAAAATCGGTTGACAATTGGCGGAGATTTGAGGTAACATAGGCACAAAAAAAAAAAAAAATTCAGTCGAATAGAGAACCTCCTCCTTTTTTGAAGTCGGTTAAAAAATAGATAGTTTTTTAAATCTGTGTTGCATTATTAAATTCTTCTTCAACGATAATTTGGTTAAAACTATTGAGAATGAATGACACTCAAAAATCTTACAAACGCCAACACTTGTTTTTTTTTTTGCTCGTTTAGTTCTTTTATTGTCTGGCAAGCTATGTTGGCTAACCTGATTTTTTTTTAGTTTTTCCTGAATTTTCCAATTTTCCGGGCAACTTTTCCAATTTTTTTTTCCGTATTAACCTGAATTGGACTATTACGAACATTTAAAAAAAAATTAGCCAAATCGGTCCAGGCATTTGAGAGATCTGCGCTTACAAAGAAACAGAAATTCATTTTTATTATATAGATAATTTATTATTAAGACACCGGCGATCACTCATTCATTCACTCGCATCTGCAGACAATCGAATTTGAAATTGAAAAAATATATAAAACATTGCCAAGATATTATACCTAGATAGGTACTGTATATTAGAGTCATAATCACCTTAAAAAAATTTATTTTAATATATAACTTACAAAAACACAACACTATACTTGAAAAATTGAAAAGTATTTTTAATTCTATTTTTATTTTTTATTTTTTAAATATTTGAGAGTATGTTTATAAAGCGACCACCCCGGAAAGCAAAGCCTGCTGAGCGTGAAATATAGATTTTAGTGACATTGTAAGTACAAATGACCCCGTTCCGATTGATTAGATAAATAAGTTTGAGTTGAAATAGCCATACATGATTGTGATATACGATAATCTAGAGAGACAGGCAGAGAGAGTTATCGTGTGTGTCTATTGCACTAAATCACCAATCGTAAAGTGTATTATATTAATGATATTGGATAGAAATCATCACTGCAAGGATGATTAACTGGCAGATTTGCCACCCCCGCTCTATGTCATTTTATCCATAGAATTAATCATCTTCATTTCAGATAAAGGAGAAGAAATGAGATAACAACCCTTTGATTGGAAACGCCCGCAATATGTGTGGAATATAATTAATGTAGAAATCGAAATAAAATTCGTGGGCGGACTTTATAAAAGAGTTTCGGAGTTAATGGAGTTAACTTTGTCGCTTTGAATTTAGATGAAGAAATAAATAAATAAATAACGAGGTAGCCATTGGAAAAAAAAATGAAAAAAACAGCAGATTCGATTTTAGTTCAAAATCAATAGTATTATTTATCTATCTATCTACTCTTATTAAACGAGCAAAAATTGTAATATTTGAATATTTGTATCTTAGTTCTATTTTGAAAAGGCTCTACCGATTTTGATGAAACCAACTCTATTAACAAGTTTTGAGGATGAGAAAACGATCTGGCTAGGTCTGGACCTCGACAAATTTCATCTTAATTGATCTTTTCTTAATTAAAGTAATTATTTATAGATGAAAATCTCAATAAAAAAGTTTGTTTACATTTTTTTCAATTAACTTTTATTTTTAATTGGTTTTTTAATTTTAAAACCCACTAATACTTTATACTAAATATTGTTATATATATTAGAATCTGCCAATTTAATTGATTGAAGGAGTAGGATAGGAGAGGAATCCAATCGACTTGATTGGGGAATAATGGAATTGAAATAATTATCGGAAAAGAGGTTTTTTTATCTAATTAGATTTTTCCTCTTATTAAAAACACGGACTAAATATGAATAAGGACACTCGATGGTGGAGAAGCAATCTCCGAAATCGAAGCTAAAATACAAGGTATACATTAATTAATGTAAAATAATTGGTTTAATAAAATTTATAAAAAAAAAAATTTAATTGATTGATCGTGTTAGCAGGAACAGGCAACTTATTGGGCAAGCTTGGAATTCAAGTAATCATCGGAAAAGGAGGTTTTTTCATCTAATTAGATTTTTCCTCTTATTAAAAACAAGGTCTAAAAGATGCATCAAGGACACTCGATGGTGGAGAAGTAATCTCGCGAAGTCGAAGCTCAAATACAATGTATACATTAATTAATGTAAAATAATTGGTTTAATAAAATTTATAAAAAAATGTATATTTAATTGATTAAAATTCCTTTATTCAAAAACACGGCCTAAAAATATTATCGCAAGCTAGAAGTTCAAGTACAGTCGATGGTGGGGGGAAGTAATCTCCGAGATCGAAGCCTCAAATACAATGTATATATTATTTCATGTAAAAAAATGCTTCAATAAAATTATTATTTATTTAATTGTTTAAAAAATTCGATAAATTGTTATTTAATTAAAAAAAAATATATATATACGGAATTTATTTATATACATATAAGCACCCAGTTTTTGCATTTCTAGCCTTCATTGGCCCACAGATTATGTGTATATAGGTTTATAAATAAATACGGTATAATTATTTTTTTTAATTAAATAACAATTTTTGAGTTCATCAAATAAATTGTCAAATTAATATATGTGGGATTTAAAACTCGATTTTTATTTCAATTATATTTTTTTTTTTTTTTTATAAATTTTATTAAACCAATTATTTTACATTAATTAATGTATACCTTGTATTTTAGCTTCGATTTCGGAGATTGCTTCTCCACCATCGAGTGTCCTTATTCATATTTAGTCCGTGTTTTTAATAAGAGGAAAAATCTAATTAGATAAAAAAACCTCTTTTCCGATAATTATTTAATTCCATTATTCCCCAATCAAGTCGATTGGTTAATCTTCCTTCCTCTCTCCCTCTCTCATCCCATTTCAATTATATTGCCCAATTTTTAATATGTAATAATAATTGTAATAATCTTATTGTGGGATATAAAATTAAAAAACCAATTATTTATTAAAAAGGAAATTGGATAAAAATGTAAATATACATTTTTATCGAGACAACCACCTGTGAATAATTATTTCAATTAACAAAAAACCCATCAAAAACAACTTAGCCGAAGATGAGACCGTGACCAATACAAAACCCTCATAACCAGTGAATTTCATCCATATCGCTAGAGCCGTTTTCGAGAACCCGACCTGATATATATAATTTTTGCTCGTTTAATAAGAGTAGATAGATAGATAACCTCTATTAACACAAAATTACTCAGAAGATGGCAGCACTTTAGGGTAACGCCTGTATTTAGACAACCATATTAGCTGAGTAAAACGTAAATTCCATTTTTGTTAATTTTTTGTATGTATTTAGATTGTATTGATGTTTGGTTGACTTAGCCATCGAGGACTTGAGCCTTTAATCAGGTCGAGGAATAAATATTTATTTATTTATTTGTTTCAAAAAAATGATTGCTGTGGCTCTAATTGGGAAATGATCAAATTTCCGCCTGAAAAAAAAATCGCAAAAATAAAAATCTGATTTAAGAAGATTTTTTATCTTATCGTTTAAATTGGATGAGAATTTTGACGAGATGAATCGGAATTATTGGATTAATTACATTTATACTCTTAATCCTATTTGTTTTTTTCCTTTTTAATTGGAGAGAGAGAGCAAAGATTTGAACAAATTCAATCTCCCCCCCCCTCTCCCGATCTACGTAGATTCCTATTAAAATATAGAAATCAGGAAATTGGTTTTTTCCTTCTTCCGTTATTATAATCTGTGGTGTGTAATTTAATCTCAAGCAAACCCTCAATCAACTTCTCTGATCATTTTTTGATAATTTAAATAATAATAATAATAATAAAATCAACTGGTGTGTTCACCACATGACTTTCACATTTTAATTTATTTGAAATCATCGCGACACTACTAATTTACACCTACATCCTTTATTTCGTTTTATTTTCTCAAAAACGGCTCTAACGATTTTTTTAAAAATTACTGTGCCCATGTGGCATGTCTGAGACTAAACCGACATGAGCGTATCGATCTGACATCCGACTGTTACCATTTATGAGACACATGGGTTTTACGATCAGTCGGAGAGTGGCATTAATATCAGGTTGGTGTCAGAATGATCAACTAACCGAGTCTCGGTATTTCGAGTGACAGGCGGAGATATGCTTTAATATCAGATTGGTGTCGGAATGGTCTGTGAACAGAGTCTTGGGATTTCGACGGACATTCCCTCTGGCGGAGACTGGCCCAGTTTCAAAATGGATTTGTTTGGAGAAATTTCTGACTCGACTAATGTTCAGGCTGGAGGGGAAATGTCTGTCCTGACTTGAGACACCCCCACTCCTGCTTTTCAAACTTAGCTGATCCTCATTATCCCCATGAAAATCATCATTTTGTTAGTATTATATAAAAATTGTCTTTTTTTTATATATTTATTTTCCTCTGGAACATAGCCCATTTAGACAGCACATAAGTAAGTATTTTTTTTTTTCAATTTAACATGGTTAATAAAATTTTCTTCCTTTGGGTTCTGTGAGCGGGTTTATTGTTTTTACGAAGGTGGGTTGCTAGCCCTCCCCTCAACCCCCCACCAGGAGGACCGGGTAATTTGTGATCAAGGTTTTCTTCCTCTAGACTTTGGCGATCCAACGTCCAACTACAAGGCAGCAGCTTCGTCGTAACCCTGACAGGGGCCCTCACAGGGTACTATCATCCGGGCCAGATGAACCCTGGTTTTTTTAACGAGGTTGTTACTCCTCCCCTCACCCTTTTTCAACCTGGCTTGGGACAGGCTTTGGCGGGTGTGACGTGTGTGAGACCTGTCTTAACATACGGAATTGAAGCGAGAGCGGACACAACAGTGACACAACAACTACCCCAGACGGCAGAAATGAGGGTCATCAGAGCAATACAAGGGAAAACATTGTTGGATAAATTGAGAAACGAAGACCTTAGAGCGTATGGAAATCCACGTATGCACGAAAGCCGGCTGCCGAAAATCGTCACGAGAAACCGTCCTGAAGGCAAGAGAAACAGAGGAAGACCGAAGAAACGATGGGAAGAAAGCTGAAGGACGGAACTCTTCCTTGGGAGAAAACAGGCTACCTAGCCTAAAAAGAAGATGAAGAAGAAGAAGAATATAATTTTGCATTTCATGATAATTTTAATTATTTAATGGTATTTAGTTTTAGTCAAAGTGTCCTCTTATTCTTATACAAAAAAGTATAGGAACTTCAAGCGGAAACGAGACGAAGATATTCCAATAAAGTTTGTTATGTCCAGTGAAAGCACGAGTTTAATAAATAGATCGTCATTACCGAAGATTTCAAGTGTGTGTGATAATTTAAATGAAAATAACATTTCTGATAACATACAAATATATATATATCAAGTGTCATGAGCTAATAGTTGTGTCAAATTTAATTACTTAAATTTTATTTTATTTTTAAATTAATTTTTTTGAAGTTGGTTTTATTTTTTTTTTAAATTCAAATTCGCAAAAAATATTTTAATTATTGAACTATTTATTAAAGCGTAAAGTGAAAAGCATATAACGTGATTATATAATTTTATTTATTTCAGTAAGCTTTATCAATCAAATACGTTAAAGTGCAATTTATATTGTAGGTGAAATAGAAACGCAGCAATTGAATAAAATTACAATCAGCAGACAGACAATTATCCGAGTTTAGTATTGGAGTGGCGGGGCGTGGGGGGGGGGAATAATACCTGCGTGTATTTTATTTAGCCCTTATGTATCCCGTATCCCTTATCCCGAGTCGTTAGTACTTTACTACCGTTAGTTCAAAATGACCCGTTCGATGAACCCATCAAAAAGGATCCCATCCAGGGTTTCCTTAATTAAGTTGGAGATTGTAAATCTTTTTTCTCATCTTCAATACTTAGATTACTTTAATTAAAAAAAAAAATTGTATACGAAGCTGGCTAATATAAAAAGGAATTATTAAATTAAAAGTGAAAAGAAAAATTAAAAAAAAAACGTAGGCTTTCATCGAGGAAGGACAGACACACTGCGAGCCGACAAACTCAAAGCGAAAGGGAAATTAAAAAAAAAAAAAATTAAAAATAACATGTTTAGAAAAATCTTAGGTAGGGAAAATTCATCGCAGGGAAGATTCAATTTATATATATATATATAGGCGGGATGGGTGCGAGGTAGATAAAAATCGTGTTCCACTGAAATGTGAAGTGTTTATTAATATATACAGTTATTTACAATAAGTTTTATATTAATTACCTGAAATGTGAAACTCGAAATTTCAGGTCCTTTACTTAGTTTTAACAATGATATTTATCTATAAGTGATTTTATATAATATATAATAATTAAATTGTGTATTAACAATTGTATTTGGCTTGAGCGTTTTAAACAGGCTCTCTATTGCTTGACGTGTCAATCTATTATGTCGCTCGTTTGTCCTTGTCTTCCCCCTCCACTCGTCTTCGTGTGTGGGTGTTTCGAACTTACATCTCCCCCCGCGGAGGAATTTTGAGAGAAGGGTATCAGTTTATTGACATGGAAAAGTGTGTGATTTCTTCCTTTTTTTGTGTAATTTACTTTGTATATAGAGTTTGAAACTCTTTGTAGTATTTTAAATGGGCCTTTTCTTATCTTGTCTAATTTTTTTCTATTTAATTTGCTCCCTGTATCTACATACACTAAGTCGTTTTTCTTGAATTCATATTTTTTTTTATTTTTATCTAGTCTTGTTTTATTTTGTATGAAATTTTTATTTGAGTTCTCTAATGCTTTTTTTCTGTCTTCTTCAAGATTTCTTACTGATATAAATTCCTCTGGTACTATACTTGTATCCTTGCCGTACAATAAGTACATTGGTGAGAATCCTGTGACACTATGTATTGTTTTGTTGTATTCTTCTATGCTTTCTTTTGCCAGTTTAGGCCAGGATCTTTTTTTATCCGTATTTGCTTTGCATCTGATTCTGTTTGAGATCGACTGGTTAACCCTCTCAATTAGACCATTCGATTCAGGGCAATCAGTGCATGTAAATATTTGTTCTATATTTTTCTCTTTTAAATATTTTTTTAATTCTGTGGAGTTTATGCCTGCGTACTGATCTCCTAGTATTATTTTGATGTTATTATCTTTTGTGATGGGATCAATTAGTTTTATAAATTCTTTTGCTGTTTGACCTATGGATGTTGTGAAGAATACAAATCTTGTGAAATGATCAATTAAGATATGGAGATATTTCTTTGTTGAGTTATTACCTCCAAAACCGCCTATAGTATCTATTGACATTATTTCATAAGGTGTTGTGGCAGGACCCAGTTTTGATGTCAGGCCTAATTTCCTTATTGATCTCGTTTTATTCTCGTTACATATTTTGCATTCTCTGCAGAATTTTTCTATTTCTCTATCCATATTTTTAAAATAATAGTTTGGTCTGATTTTGGCAATTAGGTGTTTCGTTCCAATATGACCGTAAAATTCATGGATCTTTTTTATTAGTTCCATGCCAAATGGTTTGGATACAAATATTCTAGTTTTACTATTTTTTGTTATCTTAAATTTTATATCTCCTCTGTTTATTACTTTTTTCGAATTTTTTATTTCATGTTCATTTAATCTTTGGTCTTCCTTTATTTCTTCTATTGATATTAAATTGACTGTTTTTAGCACATCTTCTTCATTTTCAAAGGATTCCAGAACTGGGTTCCTGGATAAGGCATCTGCTTCCAAATTGTCCTTTCCAGGAGCATATTTTATGTCGAAGTTGTATTGTGATAGGTAATGTATCAAATCTCCAAGAGGTTCGTCTGTCCTTACTTTGACTTTTAAGTTTTCTAGTGGTTTGTGGTCGGTTATGACTGTGAATTTTTTTCCGATTAACCAATATTGCCAATAAAGAATAGCCTCTTTTATTGCCAAGCATTCTAAGAAAATTGCTGGTTTCTTTTTTTGTGCTGGTTTTGATTTCTTCGAGAAGTACGCCACTGGGTGAAGTTCCCCATTTTCTTGTGGTTGCTTCAATATGGCTCCAAAACCAAAATTTGATGCGTCTGTGAATATGAATATTTCTTTGTGTTCATCATAAATAGATAGTATGGGACTTTGGCATAAATAACTTTTTACTTTTTTAAATGCTTGTTGGCACTTTTCATCCCAATTGAACTTAATGTTTTTTCTCAATAAGTTGTGTAACGGTTCTAATACTTGTGATACATTTGGGAGATACTTATGATAGAAGTTAATTTTCCCAAGGTATTGTCTGATGTTCTTCTTGTTTTTGGGGATTGGAAAATTTTTAATTGAAATTAGATTATCCTTATAGGGCCTTACTTCATTTTTCTTTATAATATGCCCTAAGAATTTTATTGAGTTTTTTGCAAAGTTGCATTTAGATAATTTTAATTTAAGCCCTTCATTTTTTATCGCATTTAAAACTAATTCAATATGATTTATGTGGCTATCATAATCTTCTGAAAAGATTAGAATGTCGTCAATATAGTTGATGCAACATTTATTTAATTTATTTTTCCTAATTATGTTTGCTAAAATCCTCTGAAATATTGAGCTTGATGTTCGCATTCCGAATGGTAACACATTCCAATTATAGTGGCCCTCATGAGTTATGAACGCCAATTTTTCTTTGTCTTTTTCTCTTATTGGAATTGACCAGAAAGCCGAATTTATATCTAGTGCTGTGAACCATTCACAATTTCCAGCTTTAACAATTATGTCTTCAATTCGTGGAAATGGATGTGTTTCTGGGACCACCAACTCGTTCAAAGATTTGTAATCAACACACAGCCTGTTCTTTTTCCCTTCTTCCTTTTTGAAAGCCATGGTTACCGGTGCTGCGAAAGGAGAACTTGATTCTTCTATTAGACCTCTTTCTAAAAGATTTGTGATCTGATTTTCGATTTCCTTCTGATCAGGCAAAGAACATCTGTAGGGTTTTTTATATATGTATTTATATTCTGATAGTCTAATTTTTGCTTTTTCTCTTATAATACCAACGTCGAATTTATCTTTGGCAAAAATATATTCAAATTTATCTAATAATTTTAGTACTTTTTCTTTTTTTTATTATCGAGGTGATTTAAAAATATTTCATAATCTTTCATTTTTATGTATTCATTTAAATATATTCGTTTAGTTATTTCTTTATCTTTTAATTCTTTATTATTATCTATTTCTGAGAATATTTCTTTTTCTTTATCTGATTTTTCTGTTATATCTATTTTAATATTATCTTTTTTTATTTCATCTATTTTAGTCTTATTAATCTTTTGAAATAATTTCAATTTTTCATTTTGAATTAATTTAAATTTTTTTATGGCATCTAAGCCTAGTAACATGTCATATGAGAATTTATTGTTTTTTATTATGTATACATCTAGAAAATCTGAAATTTTATTTATTTTTAGTTCTATTCTTGCCCGACCTTCTATAAAGTTTAATCCATTTATTGTCTTAAATATTGTGTTATCTTTTTTTATTTCTTGTTTTAATTCCTTCATCAAGTTGTGATTCAATAATGAACAATTAGAGCCTGTGTCATAAACAGCCTCTACTTTTTTAAATTTATTGATTAAAACATTTAATTTTATTAGTGGATTAACTTGGTCGGGCTCTGATCGTTTTTTGTGTTTTCATTCAAATTTGATTCAGGAATGTTTTCATTTAAATGTATTTCAAATTTTTCTTTATATAAATTTTTATTTCGACATATTGCAATAGGATGGTATCTATTTTGATATCCCAATTTGACACATTTATAACAAGGTGATTTTATTACATATTTTGAATTTTGAATTTTCTTTGACATTTCAGTATTTTTATCATGTGTATATTGTAATTCATATTTATTTAGGTTTTTATTATTATTATTAGAATATTGCATGTCATATTTTCTGAGAATGTTCATTAATTCGTCAGTGTTATTTAATTCTTCTTTATCTATATTATTTTGGACGTTTTCTGGTAAATTAATAACTATATGATTTATCTTAGATTCCTCTGAGATGGAGGGTTCAGCTTCCAATAATAATTTTTCTTTTTTAAGACTATAATCAATTAGTGATCCATTTATATATTTATATTTGTATGCATAATTAATTTCTGTCCAGCCTTTTTTTGCGTATACTAATTTAAAAGAATGTGTCCATTTTGACCAATTATTATCATGTATTTTTATTTGGTTATTTCTGTACCAATCTTTTGCATTGGCTTCCAGAAAGAAACTCATGATTTGAATTTTTAAATTGTCATTTGATACTTTATGTCTATTGCATTCTGTTTCAAATGACTTCAACCATTCTATAGCATTTTGCTGAATGCCATTGAATTTATTTATGTTAAAATTTTTTTCAATGTTTAACATTATATTTGTTTCATTGTTAGTTTCTATATCTATTATTTTATCTATCCTATCTTTTTCATCGTCGGATTCAGAATTTTTCGATGCATTTAAGCTTTCAATTGGTTGTTCTTCCAATAGAAAGCCTTTAAAAATGAAATTATTTTGTTCATCTATGTAACATCTCTTTATCTCATCCGGTAAAGTAATATTTACATTTCTGTATTGACCATCTTTTGTCATACTTTTATATGCAGTTTTTATAAGACTAATTTGTTTTAATTCAATATGTGACTGCTCACCTTGGTATTCTTTCGGAAAGACATATGTTGTGCTATCATCTTGTAGCTTGATTGTTTTTAAATTATTTGTTAAAACACCATCCACGTCTTCTTTCATCAAAAGTAGCCTCACTCTGGTAGACATCTCGTTTGAGAAATTTCGAGTTATAGGTGGGATGGGTGCGAGGTAGATAAAAATCGTGTTCCACTGAAATGTGAAGTGTTTATTAATATATACAGTTATTTACAATAAGTTTTATATTAATTACCTGAAATGTGAAACTCGAAATTTCAGGTCCTTTACTTAGTTTTAACAATGATATTTATCTATAAGTGATTTTATATAATATATAATAATTAAATTGTGTATTAACAATTGTATTTGGCTTGAGCGTTTTAAACAGGCTCTCTATTGCTTCACGTGTCAATCTATTATGTCGCTCGTTTGTCCTTGTCTTCCCCCTCCACTCGTCTTCGTGTGTGGGTGTTTCGAACTTACATATATATATATATATATATTTTTATTTATTTTGAAGGGCCCCCACATTTTCCTTTTGAAATATGCCGGGTGAATTTTTTATCTTGAGACAGTCTTATAAATCAAAAACAGTGCATTATATGAATAAAAGTTTATTTATATATCAAAGTTCTGTTTTTTAAATGAAAACCTATATGTTTCTTTACATTTCCTAAATCTATAAAAAAACTGAACAACTTTCATTAGAACTATTTTTTTATAAGACATCAAATAAAGAAAATATTAAATCAATTAAAATCTCAAAAAAATCTTAATACTTATTTTTAACAATTATTCTACTTAATTATTAAATAAATAATTATTAAATTATAAATTATTAATAAATTATTTATTTAATAATTAATTATTTGATCATTATTATTTGATAATTAAGTTAAATAATTGTTAAAAATAATTATTAATTGGATTTTTTTGATATAATTGATTGAATATTTTGTTTATTTGATGTCGTATAAAAATAGTTCCAATGAAAGTTGTTCAGTTTTTTTTATAGATTTAGAAAATGTAAAGAAACATATAGGTTTTTATTTAAAAAACAGAACTTGACCTTAAAATACCTGTGAAAGCTTGTTCTAGGTTGACAAACAATAGCGTAGTTAACTTTTTTAAAAAAAAATACTTGTAAACATAAAAAATATTCACATTACAATCAAATTTAATTATTTTTTAGATCCTTTTTTATTTTTTTTTTTTTAATGGACTTCGGGAGCTATAGCACATTTTGGCCTTTGAGTGTTCGTGTGTGTATATATGTGTGTAAATTAGTGTAGGGATCAGATTATAGCCGGTAAAATTTTGCATTATTTCTTTATTAGTTTATTATTTGTATATCATTAGGAAGTATTTTGGTTAAAATAAAAAAATAAAAGCAATACAATACAATCTTGTCTGTTAAATAAAACTACCCCCCCCCCCACACTCCACTCATTTTTTCTCGTTCACATTTTTGAAACAATATTAAATTTATTATGTTGTTTTTATTCAAGTGAACCTATTATTTTATTGAGGTTGAAGATTTTTTAATTGTAATGAGAATTTTATGCAATTTTTTACTCAATAAATGTTCACATTTGATACTTGGTGTCTATACTCTATAGCTTACTTGATTATTTTATTCCTTTTATAAGCATTCCCTTCAAATATATAGTCTTTTTGTCTTCAATATTAATTTTTTATTCCATAAAAAAATTTATTTAGCTATCTTTTACTCCATATTTTAACATATACTGCATATTACTTGTGTTGCGCCAAGGAGGTTTAACCCTCAGGTCCGACCAAACCTGTGGTGTTGGCTGCAAACAAAATTAATTATTTATTTTAGCGGGCCGTATCATAGTCCCGAAGGATTATGAATGCCTACTAAGGGTAACGTGAAGCCTCGAAGTCATGGTTTCTTTTTTCTCGCACGGCCGTTGATGGTAGATGTGTGCTGTTGATGAAAAAGGTTCGCTATCTCTTAGGCAAGGGTTTAAATAGAACACATTTTCTTTTATTTGGTTTTTATTTTGGTTAAAGGGGGTTGTACATCTTTTCACTTCACTTACTGTCCACTCTCACTGTCTTCATGCTAACTGCTGTCTAAAAACTAACTGACTCTCTGACTGACTGTCATTCATGTCTCTGGGAATTTTACAAAAAGCTCTTGATTGGTGAATTCCCTAATGAGGAGGAGTATCTTTAAATCATTGAGTCCTCCCATTTTCTGAAGGGCGTGACTTCGAAAATCAGGTGACTTTCTGGGAAAATTCCTTTAGAAGCCTTTTTTTTTGAAAAATCACTTTTTCACTGTCAACTCAGATATATGACACATTTCCTATCACCATATAATTTTGACGAAGACCCCAGGGGTCTGCGAAAAGAGCGGAAATGGATAAGGGGAGGGGGAGGTCCTAAAAGAAATTCGGGTCCGGATGCGTACAGAGAGGATCTCAATCGCCCATCGTACATCTGGTTGCAGTGCGCTGACCGTAATTAAAAAAAAGAGAATTCCTTTAAGATTTCGAACAAAATTTACTACAACATTTCCTCTCCGCGACACTTGCATATTTCAGCATTTTTAACTGCATATTTTGGCAGTTTTTACTGCATAAAAATCCGGTCTCTAGTTATAACCTACTATAGTCCCACTCATAGAAAAAATCTTAGGCTTTATACTTTGATGTAGGTCTGGGGTCCCTGGGATCTTGGTCTATTAGCATCATTCTGTAAAAAGTTAATCAAAAATCGGATATGTTATTTAGCAGGGGGCCACTAACATTAGCAAATTTATAAAACTGTTTCAAAGCGAGCCACATTGTTTGGAGATTAATTAATGTTTTATTAAAAAAAAGACTAAAAAAAAATATAAATAAAATAAAGTTTATTTTTGCTCTACTTACGGTACTTATAACATTACAAATTACAAATTAATTTAATTTTTGTATTTTTATTTTTTTATTTTAATTATTATACAGGGTGGGGCATAAAAAGATTTAGCACATTTTGAAGAGATATAAAAAAATGAAAAAATTTAACTAGAAAAAAACTAAATAAATTTTTGAAAAGAAAATAAATGAATTTTTTTTTAAATATATTTTAAACATTATCATCATCATCATCATCGAGTATACAGTCCTAAGACTGGTTTGATGCAACAATCCGTCTCCACTCGACTCTGTCCCCCGCCAGCTGTTTGACCCCTCTAAATGTCTGGCATCCCCCATATCCCCAATTATTTGGTTGAAATATTCTAATCTGGGTCTTCCCTTCCCCTTTTTTCCCACATCCCCATCCAAGATATCCCTAAGCAAGTCCCCCATGTCTCAGTGTGTGCCCCATCATCTGACCTCTTCTCTTCTTCAGACTCTTCCACAAGGTTCTTTTTTCTCCGATTCTTCCAAGAACTTCTTCATTTGTAATTCTATCCATCCATTTGATATTCATCATTCTTCTGTAGCACCACATTTCCGAAAGCCTCTAATCTCTTTCTCTCCGCTTTTCTAATTGTCCAGGTTTCACACCCGTACATGGCTATGCTCCATACATATGTCTTCAATAGCAACTTCCTGTTTTCTAAGCTGATTGAGGAGGAGCATAGTAGTTTTTGTTTTGAATTAAACCCCATTCTTGATTTAATTTCGTTTTCGCTCCTCCCATCCCATGTTATTTTACTCCTTATTAAACATTATATCAGACAAAAAAAAAGGGGGGGGGGTGTCAAAAAAAAATTCTAGCCCTTTAGACCAAACTCAACCAAATTTTGTATACATATTCTGTGGATCCCCAGAAGGCTAGAAATTGCAAAAACTAACCCAATTTTGTATATATAGTTTGGTCGAAAAGGCTAGAATTTTCATTTTTGACCCTCCCCCTATTTTCAGTGGTTAGTTTTTGCATTTCTAGCCTTCTGGGGATCCACAGAATATGTATACCAAATTTGGTTGAGTTTGGTCAAAAGAGCTAGAATCCCCCCCCCCCTTTTTTTCGTCTGATAACATTAGTTTAAAACACATTTTTAAAAAATTCATTTTATGTTCTTTTCAAAAATATAGTCAGTTTTTTTCTAGTTAAATTTTTTCATATTTTTTATACCTGTTCAAAATGTGGTTGTACTTTATGCCACACCCTGTACTTTTTAAAATCAGTATTATTCAAGGGGTTCAAGAGCCGCACGAGATGAATTTTGCTGAATTTCGATGTACTTATATTTTCATTTAATTTTTTAATAAATTTAAATTTCAAATTTAAATCTTCACCAAATCCTTATTAGTTGCCAAGCATATTTATTGTATGAAAAAAAAATTTAGTTTTTATTTTAATTTAATTTATTTCATTCTCGGAAAAGGGCAATGCAATTGGCCATTCACTCAGCCACAAATATCAATTTTCTACCTCCAAAGAGACAGCAAGAAAAGCTTACCTTCTCCCAGTCAGGCGTAGACAAAAAAAAATAACTGTTCGTGGAATCCACGCGCGAGGAAAGTGAAACTATTTTTTCTATTGAAATATGTACTTTCTAATAAAACTCACTAATATCTCTCAGAAAAAGGACGGAAAAAAAATTCGAAATTATACAAGGTGAATCACAGGAAACGGGTGTTTTTCACGAAAGCATAACTCTGCAGATTTTCCAAAATAGAATATTTTATTTTCATAGGAACAATCACTAAACTATGCCATTATTGAATGGTTATGAACAAACAATTATGTCTGGCAAATGATGGCCATTTTCATGAACACAAATTCGAAGGTTTGCTTTCACTCTTGCCAAAGTTTCTTCAAATCACTGTGCAGCGAATTTTACACAAAGACCTAGGGCTTCACCCGTATAAAATTACGACAGTCCAACAGTTGAATGAGCAAGATTACCAACAACGTCTCACTTTTTGTTAAACAATGCTTGACATGTTTGAAAAGAATGACGATTTTACCATCATAATGAGCGAGGAGGCTTATTTTTATCGAGAGAGCATTCGAACTTGAGTTCGTGAAAGTGGCCATCATTTGTTAGACATAATTTTTCGCTCATTAGCATTCAATAATGGCATAGTTTAGTGATTGTGCCAATTTTCATGAACACAAATTCGAAGGCGCTCTCGATAAAAATGAGCTTCATCGCTTCATTATGATGGTCAAATTCTCATTTTCTTCAAACATGTCAAGCGTTGTTTGGCAAAAAGTGAGACGTTGTTGGTAATCTCGGTCTTTCAACTGTTGGACTATCGTAAGCCCTAGGTCGTTGACTAAAATTTGCTGCACAGTGCTTTGAAGAAACTTTGGCAAGAGTGGACGCAAACATACGAATTTATTTTGGTGAAAATGGCCATCATTTGTCAGACATAGTTTTTCGCTCATAAGCATTCAATAATGGCATAGTTTAGTGATTGTTCCTATGAAAATAAAATATTTTATTTTCAAAAATCCGCCGAGTTATGCTTTCTTGAAAAACATCCGTTTCTCGTGACCCACCTTGTAATACATTTTGGTATTTACTTAGTAAGTAAAAATGTTAATAAGAAATGAAGAAAATGAGTTACTAGTAGTTGTACCTTTGATGAAGTCGAGCGCCATCTCGAGTCCGTAGGTGTCTTTATCGCAATCGTCGAGAATATGTGCGCCAAATGTAACATTAGGAACAAGCCGATGCCTTGGTGCGTTGACCTGATCGAGGGTGTAAAGCATCGTCTCCAGGGCTTGTACTCCGCCCTGGGGCATGACCGGGCCACAGGTGACCGCGTCCTCCCTCTCGTGGATCATCATCAACCCTCCGAGAATGACGTCGCCCTCAATGACCGCCTCTTTTTTGACCGGCCAGGGGGCGTTGATTGAGGGAATACTCCAGCCGTTTCTACGCGAACCGGATTCCACGAGCGCATGCCGGTGACGGTGTCTTCTCGCGGGGGTGACCATGGTCACCGCGACCGAAAACAACACTGTCCAAGCCACAAGCCAGACGCCGCGACGCATTATGCCGCCTGGGACCCCATATTACACCAATTCACAAGATCGTCACGCAGGTTATTTTCCTTGTGGGTGGCTTCTTTGCCTTCATTTCGCCTCTCGCGGGTTATTAATCATCTAGAAAGTCAGAAGACAAAGTCGGCATGAAGGATGGATTGCATTCAGACACACAAAGGACGTTAAAAATAATAATCTATCATCAGACGGCGGATAATCAAGAGCAAAATTGTTAGTTCATCCAATCATAATGAACATTCCAGAGCGTTACTTTTTAGTATATTACCCTGGTAAACACACATTTTGTTCTCTAATTTATTAGAACCTGTTTCTGGGTGTATTTATCATAATATGCTGATTCAAAAAATGGCTTTATATTTATAGTTTCCGAAAAAGTGATTTTTGCCTATTTTTAAGGCGTATCAATTCAAAAGATCAATATATAAAATCAAAATATTTAATACGTTTGAAGTTTTCTTTTGGAGACGGGCTGATTTATATACTAATATACTATATGTATAAATATCTACTCTTATTAAACGAGCAAAAATTGTTTGTATATATATTTGTATCTTGGTTCTATTTTGAAAACGACTCTACCGATTTTGATGAAACAAATTCTATTAACAAGTTTTGTGGATGAGAAAGCGATCTGGCTAGGTCTGGACCTCGACAAATTTAATCTTAATAGATATTTTCTAAATTAATGTAATTATTGACAGATGAAAATCTCAATAAAAAAGTTTGTTTACATTTTTTCAATTATCTTTTGTCTATTAATTGGTTTTTTGATTTTAAAACCCACTATTAGGTTATAGCAAATATTAATATATTAAAATTAGGAATTTTTTGTTGAATTGGGAGAATGAATATGGAATTGGAATAATTATCGGAAAAGAGGTTTTTTATTTAATTAGTTTTTTTCTCTTATTAAAAACAAGGACTAAAAAGATGAAGGCGGGCCTTATAGAAATAGTAATACAATAATCTTAATAATAATGATGGCAAAATCCCATTTAATTGTTATAGACTCTGAGGAAGGAGGGAAAATCCTCCGAAACAACACTAAAGGAAACATTTTTTCTAATAAATCATATTTTGTTGAATGAAATTTCTCCTGGTTATTTCCGGACTGAGATATTAAAATATTTATTTTCATTAATACTATATAATATTCATCTAGATTAATTTGTAACAACGCAAAAATTACGCTCTTGCCTAGAATCGAACCGAAGAACTCTTGAACTATAGTCATTGGCTCTACCGATTACTCCATTGGGACATTAATATTTATATCTTGATTTTTCTTACTAAAACTAGATATTTTTGATTTGGACTTTGTGTCGAGATAATATTGTATTCATTTGAACTCGAATGAAAATGAAAAAACACCAATAGATTTTAAATTAAGAGACATTAAATATATAATAATTAACGAGGCAAATTTGAAATATAATTGTCAGCGCGGCTCCAATCGATTTTCATTAACCAGGCAAATTTGAAATTCTAATTTCTAATTTGGACTCGAATTTTGAAATGAAAGACTCCAATTCATTTTGAATTAAGAAACATTAAATATATTGATCATTATTCCTCCCCCCCCCCCCTCGCCACTCAAAAGTTAAAGAGGCGAAACTTTTAAGAGACGATGTATTTTCGGTAGTTTACCGGTATACTTTTGGAGTGTGGTTTTTTAAGAGGAATAAAATTTTTGGACCGAGACGCTGCCCACCAGGGCACCAGCCCGGAGGCCGAGCTTCGAGGGCGTGCCTAAGGCACGCCCTCGAAGCTCGTTTAAAATATTGGTAATAACCTGAAATTAGAATCTTGTTAAATTGCATCTTTTACTTTACCATACAGAGTATGGTCAAGTATTGTAATCGTGCATGAAAAAAGTGGGTTTTTTCCTTCTTTTTTTCAAAATATCTCAAAAACAGCTGAAACTATTTTGATTAAAAAAATTGAGCAAAACCATGGTATTTCGCTCTACAAAAAAGCTCTAATAATTGAACATCAAAAAAATTATATTTTTTGAGATAATAATTGTTTTGTCAAAATGTCTGTTAGTTAGTCTGTGCGTTACCAAATTTTGGTGGACGAGGTAGTTAAAAAATTAGAGTGAATATCAAAACCAAATTTCACAGGTAGTTTTGGTCCATTGAGATTAAGAGCTGATTAGATTTTGGTGCATATCGACCCAAAATTAAGGGGGGGGGGGTGGAGGGGGGTTAAAAATTAAAAATCTAAGTCGTTTGAGCAAATTCAACCAAATTTTGTATAGATAATCATTGGCCCTCCAGAAGTCTAAAAATGCAAAATCTAACCGCCCAAAATGGGGGGGGGGGAGGGTCAAAAAATGAAAATCTTGGCCATTTACCAAACTCAATCCAAATTTTGTATACATAATCAGTGGGTCCCCAGAAGTCTAAAAATGCAAAAACTAACCGCCCAAAATGAGGGGAAGGGGTGGAGGGTCAAAAAATGAAAATGTTTGCCATTTACCAAACTCAACCAAATTTTGTATACATAATCAGTGTGCCCCTAGGAGTTTAAAAATGCAAAAACTAACCCCCCCCCACCCCTACATGATTATAAATAATTTTATTAAATATTAATGTAAGTGAGGGGCCAGGTTGTATCGTAAAGTCAAGTGGATGGCCACATCAGAACACGTCAGCTTATTTGTAATGTTACAGATTCCTAGGTAGCGTTATTCGTTTGCTGGCAAAAAATTGCTAAATCACCTAAATTTGCCAAGAATTTTAACTTTTTCGTTCAATTCATATTTTAAATTATCAAAATAATTTTTTTCTTTCGAATTTTCTTCTTTAAGGCCTAATAAGCTTTTTATTATTGAAATAATTAAATCAATTGAGATGTGGAAATATAAGATTAAATAAAAAATCGCTGACAGCATAAGCGCCCTTCCCAAGGGAAAAATAAAATATCGCCAAAAATCAATCAGGAAATTTTGCCAATAAAAAAAAAGCTCCGATATTAAGATTATATCCAGGTTCATAAAATGAATATTTTAATTCCAAGCCTTGAGTATAAAATTAAATTGAGTGCCTATCAATTTCAATTACCTATAAAGCGATTTCTTTATAATAAATATATTGATAGAGTTGAGCATTTTTAATGAGCTCTTATTTATTCCAAAGATATTTTATTAATAATCAAGATATATCGAAATCATTCCAAATATGAACAAATTTTTAGGTATTTAATCCAAATATATTATATACTTGAGGGATCTCTATTGTATTCTATTAAATATCTCTTAATATCTAATGAATGTCTTGTTTACTTCTAGTGAAACCTCTTATTATATCTAAACGAAGGTTTTTTTTATCATAAAACGACTTAGATATTTTGCAAATAGTGATATCTTAATAACTAAGATAATTTTAAAAAAATTAACAAAATTTTTTTTATATTGTTAATTGTTTTATTTTTTTTTAATTTTAAAACCCACTATAAGATTATAATAAATATTAATATATATTAAAATTAGATTACCTAGTAACTTAAAGAACGATTGACGATGACGAATATGGAATTGGAATAATTATCGGAAAAGAGGTTTTTTTATTTAATTAGTTTTTTCCTCTTATTAAAAACAAGGACTAAAAAGATGATCAAAGACAGTCGATGGTGGAGAAGTAATCTCCGGAGTCGAAGCTCAAATAAAATACAATGTATACATTAATTCATCTAAAATAATTGCTACAATTGGTTAGTAACTTAAATAAAATATAATAATTCAATTTTTTCATTTTATTGAATATAGTAGATTTATCATCAAATGAATATACTCATCTTCTTGTCAAAAATACATACCTATATATATTATAAATAAAAAATATTCTAGTTTATTTTTTTGTCATAATTACGTATTATTCCATTTAAATACCCAACTATTAAATTTAACTATGTATTCCACTATTTTACTCAAATAACAATATTTTCATAATTTACTTATTGGTACTTGGTTCAAATAGCGGCATCTTAACTATTAATATATCTATGGCTGCTCCAAAAATATGAGAATACTTAAAATACGTATATCATTTATTCATATTAAACAAAGATCGATTTCCCCATAATTAACTTCACCATCTATTCATATCAAATAAAATTTCTTATAAATTTATCGTTTTTTCATGGTACTTACACACTTTTCTATACCTATATATCTCTTGTGAAAAAATAAACTCAAGAGTGAATCGTGAAATTAGATCCAGAGGACAAAACTTTCTTAATAAATTTCAACTTCTTTATTGTTCAGTTTAAATGAACATAAAAGTAAGTAAAATCGTTGTTTACTGTACTAGAGAGTGATGGCGTATATCTTCAACCTACTTGGCAATAAAACTTTGAAATAAATATAAATTACTAACAACAAAAGTTATTTAAGAAAATTAAATATATAGTAAAGAAAAATGATGGTTTTGAAAAGTAACATAAAATACCTATATAATATAGGTATAATTAAAAAGTTCGAAATACTTTAAAAAAAGAATCCTATAAAATCTCGATAGTAAAATATTAATTTAAATATACAATTGAAAAGGATTTTTTTAATAGCTATGGCTAGAAAAAAGATTTAGAAAAAAAACTTTGAAAAGAGGAATGAAGTAGCAACTTTTTATATAAATTCCAAAATAAGTAGTATTGGAAAATATATCTTATTATAGTAAACGAGCAATTCTTGTATATATATACTATATATTGAATTGGTTTCTCTAACCTAACGTTTTGGATGAAATTCAGGGGTTAATGGGGTTTTTGTGTTGACATTTCGATCTGTCACGGTCCCATCTTCGGCTAAGTCAGTGGTTCCCAACCTGTGGTCCGCGGACCACTAGTGGTCCGTAAGAACTAAAATATGGTCCGCGAAAGATTTCAAACTTTGATTCAACACGCGCTGATTCATAACAAATAGCGAGTGTAGGATATTCTCTCGAGGTGGTCCGATTGTCACCAAGTCAGAATTTGATGAGGGAGTTCCATGGAAATCGAGGAAAATCATCAAATTTAATTTTAAAACCCACAAATACCTAGTGCATTTCGAATATAAATATATAATAAAGAAGTCGGTTAAAAGTTAGGAAATATAATTTTAAAACCTACAAATAGTTCATTTCAAATGAAAATATATGTACAAATTCCCAATAAGAAGTTGCAGAGGAGGAAGAGGGTGAGATCCAATCGACTTGATTGGGGAATAATGGAATTGAAATAATTATCGGAAAAGAAGTTTTTTTATCTAATTAGATTTTTCCTCTTATTAAAAACAAGGACTAAAGATAAATAAGGACACTCGATCGTGGAGAAGTTATCTCCGGAATCGAAGCAAAAAACAATGTATACATTAATTAATGTAAAATAATTGGTTTAATAAAATTTATAAAAAAAAAAAAAAAAAAAAAAGAAGTTGCAAAGGATCAATGAGACGGGAGGTCCTGATTGGATCGAATAAGGAATTGGAATAATTATCGGAAAAGAGGTTTTTTTCTTTAATTAGTTTTTTCCTCTTAATAAAAACAAGGACTAAAAGATGATCAAGGACAGTCGATGGTGGAGAAGTAATCTCCGGAATCGAAGCTCAAAAACAATGTATGCATAAATTCATGTAAAATAATTGGTTTAATAAAATTTATAAAAAAAAGAAGTTGCAGAAGAAATCCAAGAACAACTTATTGAATTACGAAATGATAGTAACTGTAAGGACGCATTTGAATCTGATTCATTAGAGCAGTTTTGGTGTAAAAAAGCAATTTCATACACTAAAATTCGAGAAATCGCTTTGCGTTATCTTATGCTTTTCTCAACAATTTATCTATGCGAACAAGGATATTCTGCTTTACTAATAATTAAAAACAAGTCTAGGAATCGATTGAAAGTAACTGGTGATATGCGTGTAGCTTTGAGCAAAAATATCACCCCAAGAATTCAAGAACTTGTACATAACATGCAACCTCAAAAATCTCATTGATGCAAACTTAATTATTTACTAAAAATTATATGTTTTCAATAACTATAACACTGTTAATTAATGTTACTTTTGAATTTTATGATTATGTTAAACGTTTCGATTAAAGATTATTTTTAGATTGTTAGAGTTTATTTTTTAACCTTGTGGTCCCTGCTAATAATAACGAAATCAAAATGGTCCCTGGTCAAAAAAAAGGTTGGGAACCGCTGGGTTAAGTGATGGGTTTTTTGTTAATTGAAATAATTATTCATAGGTGGTTGTTTCAATAAAAATTGATTATTACATTTTTTTTTCAATTTTCTTTTAAAAAAATTAATTGGTTTTTTTATTTTAAATTCCACTAATAGATTATTACAAATATTATTATATATTAGAATTTGCCAAATTAATTAATTAAAGGTAATTTTCTATAAAATAATTATTAGAGAATATCAATTTCATTCACAAAGAGAAACAAAGAGGTTGTCCTCTGCTTAATGCAAATAAACATACACACATATATATCGAGATGATATAGGTATCTGTATATATATATATTATTTATTTGTTTGAGACTATAGTTTTCTAAGACTTGGTCTTCATCATCAGTCTTTTTACTTTACCATACAGGGTATGGTCAAGTATTGTAATCGTGCATGAAAAAAGTGGTTTTTTTCCTTCTTTTTTTTCAAAATATCTAAAAAACGGTTGAAACTATTTTGATTAAAAATATTGAGCAAAACCATGTCGTTTTGGTCTACAAAAAAGCTTTAATAAGTGAACATGGAAAAAATTATATTTTTCGAGATAATAATTGTTTTGTCAAAATGTCTGTTAGTCAGTTAGTTAGTTAATCTGTGCGTTAGCAAATTTTTGTGGACGAACTAGCTCAAAAACTAGTGTGAATATCGAAACCAAATTTCATACATAGTTTTGGTCTATTGAGATTAAGAGCTGATTAGATTTTGGTGCATATCGACACAAAATTAAGGGGGGTCGAGGGGGGGGTTAAAAATTAAAAATCTAGGTCGTATGTGCAAACTCAACCAAATTTTGTATACATAATCAGTGTGCCCCTAGGAGTCTAAAAATGCAAAAGCTAACCCCCTCCCCTACATGATTATAAATAATTTTATTAAATATTAATGTAAGTGAGGGGCCAGGTTGTAGGGTAAAGTCAAGTGGATGGCCACATCAGAACACGTCAGCATATTTTATAAGTTATTGAATTTACCCGAAACATTTTTCCGAATCCTGGATAAATAAATAAACAGACACAAAATAAGAGTAGGTACTAAACAAACAGCAAACCTTCTTAGATGGCTTTATTAGGCCCTAAATAATTACTAACTGTAATGAAAATATCTGATAATTACTGTACTTATAAATAAATTAGTATTTAATTTTACCCGCCAAAACCAACATGAATAAGTATCGAATTTAATTGAAAAGGTTTTTGTTTTGGGTACGAGGCAAGCCTTATAGACCAAATGTTATTTAAAAAAATTGAAAAATCAACCCTGGAATCAATATATTTACAAAAGAATGAAAAAGTAAAGAAAATCCTAGGATAGTTCTCCCATATTATGGACAACTTTCGGAAAAATTAAAACAAAAAATGAAAAAATTAGGGTTCAAAACAGTATTCAAAACTCCAATTACTCTAGGAAAAGATTTAGGTTCAAATAAAAAAGACAAAATTATGAAATAAAGAAAAAGGGCTTTATAGTTAGAAATGTAAAGATTGCGAAGCGATCTATGTTGGGAAAACAGAGAGAAATCTGAAAATTCGATTAAATGAACATATTAGAGATTTTAAAAATAAAAAGAATGAAAACTCTTTTGCGGAACATTTAAATTCAAACAATCACTCTTTCCCAGAAGGAACAGGAATTAGATTAATAAAAGGAGAAAGAAACCCAAAATTAATTAGCGCAATTGAATCGTTAGAAATTTTGAAATCATTCAATAGAAATTCAAAACTTTGTTTGAACAACCAAATTGAATTATCAAATAGCAATCTACTTAAGATGTTTGCTAACAAAAGATAAAAGAATAAAAGAAAAAAAAACCTTCCATTGTCAGCCTTCCTCTTTGTAAAACAAGGAGAAAGGGAAACATATTGTTATATTTGAATGTGAACCAAAAGAATGTCTTTATTAGTTCTAAGCTGACCACCAGTGAAGAAGGAACGCCAAATTTTCAATATCCATACGATATTGACTCCATGAAAAACAAACGTTTATAATTAAAAAAGACTGATGATGAAGACCAAGTCTTCGAAACTATAGTCTCAAACAAATAAATAATATATGTATATATACAGATATATCATCATCATCATCTATATATATAAAATTCTTTGCCCGATACACTCACTCACTCACTCACTCACTCACTCACTCACTCACTCACTCATCATCAAAACAGCCAGAAGCACTGGACATAGAAACATGAAATTTGGAGAGGATATTACATCTATGACATAGGGGCTCACTAAGAAAGGATTTTTTGAAATTCGACCCCTAAGAGGGTCAAAGGGGGCAAAGTGTGTTTTCACTGATTATGCGATATCTCTTAAGGACGATAAAATATCTACTTGATTTTCACTTAATAAAAGTTTAAATACAAATATCTAAAAAGTAGTTTCAGGATTTTTTGAAATTCGACTCCCAACTATCCAAAATGTGACTAGGGGCAAAAATTAAAACTCTCTCCTATATTGATCAAATTTTGTAGAGTTATTCTTTATTACTTTAAGAAACTATTCCTGTAAAAATCAACTATCAAAATTGACTGTATGGGGGCGAAACGGGGAGGGGGGCAAATTATAGAAATTTTTTCCTTTTTAGTACATTTACTCTTTAGAAAACTGTGGATTATTTATTTGCAAATATCTAAAACATAATTTCAAGATTTTTTGTAATCCGACCCCTCCCCCTCAACTATCCAGAATGTGAGTGGGGGGCAAAAATTAAAACTCTCTCCTATCTTGATTAAATTTTGTAGAGTTATTCTTTATTACTTTAAGAAACTATTCCTGTAAAAACCAACTATCAAAATTGACTGTATGGGGGCGAAAGGGGGGGGGGGAATATAAATTTTTTAGTTTTTTTTAACATTTACTCTTTAGAAAACTGAGAGTTATTTATTTGCAAATATCTTAAAAATAATAACAACCTCCCAAAATGTGAGTGGGGGCAAAAAATTAATACTATCCCCGATATAGATCAAATTTTGTAATGTTAGTTTTTAAGACTATATAAAATGTATGCTGTAAATATCAAGAGCCAAAATGAGTGCGTGGGGCCGAAAGATGGGGCAAAATATTACAAATATATATTACAGAACCAATAATCACATGTCGAGACGCTGCCCGCCAGGGCCACCTGCCCGGAGGGTCGAGCTGTAGAGGGCGTGCCGAAGGCACGCCTGGAGCAGCTCGTCTCGATATATACGTGTGTATGTTTATTTGCATCAAGCAGAGGACAATTATAGTATCTAACTCCTAAATTATTTGATTTAAACTATAGGGGCATAATCATTAGCAAGTTGGAATTAATTGATTTGAATATCCTTGTCGTTTTGATTACTACGTATCTACGGCAATTGTATTTTAATCATCTGGCACAGCTGAGCCCAGCATCCACAGAGGACCCCCCCCCTTCAATGACCATCTGCTTGCTTTCTGTACATCGATATTCAAATCATGTCATTCAAATGATTTCAATTTAGACCAGAAGAACTCTTCAATGACTATATTTCATTTATTACCAATGTCCTGAATTGGAACATTTATTTATTTGTTTGATGATGATGATGATTATGCAAGAAGATGTAACACATATATGTCTTGAATCGTAAAGAAAAATAGAAGCTACTATTAGTATACGAGCTTTTCGTGCGTGCCGAAGGCCCTCCGGGCTAGTGCCCTGGCGGGCAGCGTCTCGGTCCAAAAATTCTATTCCTCTTAAAAAACCACGTTTAAAATAAAATGAGAAAAATGTACTTGCTTTTGTATAATGGTGTATTAAATTGTTTGACCACGGCACTGTAGTTATAACTCTTGATTATTAATGATATACTTTTGATTATTAATGATATATTCAAAGCAGAATCAATGAAGAAAATCGTGTATAGAGTGAATATATGATAGGGATCCCCAAATCCAGATGGTAAAAATCAGAGTCGCCAAGACTTGATTTTTTTTTGCTTAGGTTTTTTTGTATCATTTATAAGGTTGGCAACTAAGTAATTGCGGATTTCACTCATAGATGGCTTCAGTTGAATTTTTATGTTTGCTGGTGTAGTCCAAATGTAAAACACATTTTGTTATTTGATAGTTGGCAATTCAGCTGTCAATCAGTAAAAAAAGTTTTTTGATCGGTTGTGTAGTTTTCGTTTGGCGTTCGTTGAAAAATGGAAAATCAAAAGGAACATTTTCGTCATATTTTGCTTTTTTTATTTCCGCAAAGGGAAAAACGCATCGCAAGCTCACAAAAAGTTATGTGCAGTTTATGGCGACGAAGCCTTAAAAGAACGGCAGTGTCAAAATTGGTTTGCCAAATTTCGTTCTGGTGATTTTTCACTCAAAGATGAAAAACGCTCTGATCGTCCAGTTGAAGTTGATGACGACCTAATCAAAGCAATAGTGGATTCGGATCGTCACAGTACAACACGTGAGATTGCAGAGAAGCTTCATGTATCACATACATGCATTGAAAATCACTTAAAACAACTTGGCTATGTTCAAAAACTCGATACATGGGTTCCTCACGAACTGAAAGAAACACATTTAAGGCAACGCATTAACAGCTGCGATTTGCTAAAGAAACGTAATGAAAATGATCCATTTTTAAAACGACTGATAACTGGCGATGAAAAATGGGTTGTTTACAACAATATCAAGCGGAAAAGATCGTGGAGCAGGCCAGGTGAACCAGCTCAAACAACATCAAAAGCTGGTATTCATCAAAAGAAGGTTTTGTTATCAGTTTGGTGGGATTACAAAGGAATTGTCTACTTTGAACTCTTACCACCCAACCGAACGATCAATTCTGTTGTCTACATTGAACAACTAACGAAATTAAACAATGCAGTTGAAGAAAAGCGGGCCGAATTGACAAATCGAAAAGGTGTTGTATTCCATCATGACAATGCAAGGCCACACACATCTTTGGTCACTCGGCAAAAATTATTGGAGCTTGGTTGGGATGTTTTGCCACATCCACCATATAGTCCTGACCTTGCACCATCTGATTACTTTTTATTTCGATCTTTACAAAACTCCTTGAATGGTAAAAATTTCAATAATGATGATGATGTCAAATTGTACCTGATTCAGTTTTTTGC
Organism: Forficula auricularia; assembly: GCA_024734495.1. Lineage (NCBI taxonomy): Eukaryota > Metazoa > Arthropoda > Insecta > Dermaptera > Forficulidae > Forficula > Forficula auricularia. The sequence continues at coordinate 685,302 of JALMQS010000092.1, read as the reverse complement.
TAATAAAAACCAGAAGTTTTATGAACGTGGGATTATGATGCTGCCTGAAAGATGGCAAAAGGTCATTGATCAAAATGGGCAATACATTACAGAATAAAGTTATTTAGTTCCATGAAAAAATCCGCAATTACTTAGTTGCCAATCCAATAATATAAAAAATTAAATAATAGTGCAAATTATTAAAAAATAAACAAATAATATATAAAATATAAATCAAATAAGATGTGAATAATTTCTTCTGTGCGCAAAGAAAAGCGAATTGAATATTAAATTTTTGAGTGGCGGGGCGGGGGGGGGGGGTGAGGAATAATTATCGATATATTTAATGTTTCTTAATTTAAAGTCTTTTAGAGTCTTTCATTTCAAAATTTGAGTGCAAATTAAAATTATATTTCAAATTTGCCTGGTTAATGAAAATCCATTGGAGCTGTCAGTTTAAAATCCTTGCTGACAATTATATTTCAAATTTGCCTTGTTAATTAATATATATTCAATGTTTTTTAATTTAAAATCTATTGGTGTTTTTACTTTATCCAATGCAAAGCATGGGTAAAGTATTGTAATCGCTCTCGGGGCAAGCGTGGCTTCAAAGGGTCCTCAGGTAAAGACTACGGAACCCATGGACTCAATTAAAGTCACAAATTGTAGTATTCAATTAGGTTGAATTTTAGCACGTGACGGTTTTGCCAAAAATTACATGGGGTCTCGTCGAGAGGCCAAAAAGTGCGATTTTTTCATTTAGTGCGTGCGGATGTATGGTATGTATGTATGTATGGATGGATGTATGTTATCGTTTTTTTGGCCCACGATTTTTTCCACACCGTTGCACCGATTGAAATCAAATTAAAAACCTAGCATTCTTTTTTAACAAAATGAAGCGCTGATTAGTTTTTGGTACATATCGGCCCACAAACATTAGTACTTTATTTCAGTACTTTTTTAGTTTTTTCTAAATATCTTGAAAATGACTTAACCAATTTGTATGGAATTTAAGATCCTAATTAAGTACCTTGGGGACCACAAAAAAGGTTAAATAAAGTTTTTAGTAAAATTATATTTTAAAGTACTTTACTCTAGAATAAAATAGTACTTTTTTTAATTTTTTATTTTAAATTCTTTAAAATTTATTCATTTGATCGTTTTAAGATAGCTCATTTAACCTAACTTAAGTAAGAATGGTTAGGCTTCTCGCTGTGAAATGGTAAAAATTTGGGAGAAATTTTATAAGTAACCATAGCAACTGCGTTGTTTTCTTATCCGTTACCTTTGCTTAAGACAGAGAAATCGACTTTAAACCAAAAATAGCGATTGATTCTCATCTAATGCTTGAGGAATAACCATTCTATATTGGATTTTTGACGTTTCGGTTTTTATTGGTAACCATTGCTGAAGACACAGAGAAATCGACTTTAAACCAAAAATAGCGATTGATTCTCATCTAATACTTGAGGAATAACCATTCTATATTGGATTTTTGACATTTCGGTTTTTATTGGTAACCATTGCTGAAGACATGGAGGAATCGACTTAAAATCAAAAATAGTCATCGATTCTCATCTAATACTTGAGAAATAACAATTCTACATTAGGTTTTTGACGTTTCGATTATTATTGGTAACCATTGCTGAAGACATGGAGGAATCGACATAAAATCAAAAATAACGATCGATTCTTATCTAATACTATAGGAATAACCTTATTGCATTCCATTTTTGATGTTTTGACTATTAATGGCAACCTCTACTGAAAACGTGGAAGAATCGACTTAAAATCAAAAAGACTAAATTCTTTTTGGTAAACAACTCAAGCTTGAGATGAGAATCGTTCGTTATTTTTGATTTTAAGTCGATTCCTCCATGTCTTCAGCAATGGTTACCAATAATAATCGAAACGTCAAAAACGTAATGTAGAATTGTTATTCCTCAAGTATTAGATGAGAATCGATGGCTATTTTTGATTTTAAGTCGATTCCTCCATGTCTTCAGGAATGGTTAAATTAATAACCGAAATGTCGAAAATCCAATGTAGAATGGTTATTCCTCGACCATTAAATCAGAATTATTTTTAATTAATGTCAACATGAACTACAAATTGCAAGTGATATCTGATTAATAATAAAGGAACAAAACATATTAATATTTCAAATGAATTTGGATAAAGTTTAGCAACGATCCGTTGCAGTTTATTTCATTTTCATTCGAGTTCAAATGAATACAATATTATCTCGACACAAAGTCTAAATCAAAAATTTATAGTTTTAGTAACTGAAATCATGTTATAAATATTAATGTCAGACTGGTCTAGTGGATAAAGCAGAGGACCTTAGTTCAAGAGTTCGTAAGTTCGATTCTAGTCAAGAAGGAGATTTTTTTAGAGAAATTTCTCTTAGCGTTGTTACAAATTAATCTAGATCAATATATATAGTATGGTAAGAGCTACTGGCCATTTTGGAAGATGATTTAACACTAGAACGCCCGAAGCCGTCAATTTGACGGTTTTCACATTTCATTTCTCTTTCATTTCGTTACTATTCAAGTTAGAACTTTGAAACTCGCTGACTTTTAATCATTTTTGAATAGCTTTCTAATAAAAAAAAGAAAATAGCACCCTATGAATTTTTATTTAGGAGAAAATTATGGATTTACCAAGAACGCCCAAAAGCCGTCAATTTGACGGTAACTCTTTTTTACCCCAATTTTTATATTTTAAATTAATTTTTCAACTACGAATAATTCCCATTCTTTTTTTTTGAAAATTTGCATCCTTTTTGACCCTCGGATTATTATTTTTTGTTCTGGCTTTTTTTTTTAATTTACAATCTTCCTTGAAAAACTTGTGGTAAAATAAATAAACTGCAACGGATCGTTGCTAAACTTTATCCAAATTCATTTGAAATATTAATATATTCTTGAGTAAAGTATTTTAAAATATAATTTTACTAAAAACTTTATTTAACCTTTTTTGTGGTCCCCAAGGTACTTAATTAGGATATTAAATTTCATCAAAATTGGTTAAGTCATTTTCAAGATATTTAGAAAAAACTAAAAAAGTACTGAAATAAAGTACTAATGTTTGTAGACCGATATGTACCAAAAACTAATCAGCGCTTCATTTTGTTAAACTAATGATAGGTTTTCAATTTAATTTCAATCAGCCCAAAGGTGTGGAAAAAATCGTGGACGAAATAAACGATAACACACATACATCCATCCATCCATCCATCCCCACGCACTTCCGAAAAAAATGGTACTTTTTGGCCTCTCGACGAGATTCCAGGTAATTTTTGGCAAAACCGTCACGTGCTAAAATTCAATCTCATTGAATACTTCAATTTGTGACCTTAATTGGGTTCATGGGTTCCGCAGTCTTCACCTGAGGACCCTTTGAAGTCGCGCTTGCCGCGAGAGCGATTCCAATACTTTCTCCCATGCTTCGCATTGGATAAAGTAAAAAATGCAAAAAAAAATAGAACTGTAAATATATGTAAAAAATTTATTTGAGGCAAATGTAGTGGAAAAGTACCAAATATATGTATCAATTGCAACGAAAAATAATAATAAATATGGTGTACATATAATATAGAAACTGGTTTTGTTAATGATAATACTCCATAAATATAGCATGTTAATTTTTCATTTTATATCATAATGATTATTAAAAAATTAAAATATACTTTAATAAATTAATATGTATTTTTAATATATAAATTGATGATAGAATTATATTTATTAATAGAAAAAATAAAAAAAATATTAAATAAAAGGAAAGAGAATGATTTTATTTAGTTTGAGTATTGAAAAATGCAAGTCGTCAAATTGACGGGATCCGGTCGTTCTAGGGGATCTGAAAGTCCGGGCGTTCTAGTGTTAAGAATCCAAATAACATATTCCATACTGTAGCGATGCTCGGTAATTTTTGATTCATTAAAAAATCGATATATTAATATTATTTTTAATTTTAAATTCAGGTTTTTTTTTTTTTTTTTCCTCCCCTGGCCTTGCTCATAACAAAGCATTTGGCCACCTCTATAGTATTAAAAAATTTATTTTTACCCCTTAACAAGGACCAATATGACACCAGAGCGGCGCCCCCCACAGCACAGCAATAGGAGTACCCGCGGCACACGCCGCCCGGGCCACAAAAAGTTCCTGCCTTGATCCTTAGTATAAAAACTGAGGCCTAAGATGTAAAAGGTCTCAGAAGATCATTGTCGAAGACTATGAATAAGTTTGAAATGTCTTTAAGGGATTCATAATAAGTAATGATTAAATGAGATATGGAGTAGTATGTCAAGTGTTATTCCAAAACCATCCAATAGACAAAATATGCCCTATTATTATCTTGGTAATGTCCGATTTAACATTTGTATAATGGAGAAGAATTGTCATTCGTGTTGGTAGCAAAATTTTTTCTTTGGTAATATCAGTGTAAAATGTGTCTATTTTGATCTTATATCTATCACAGTTCAAATATATATGATCAATATCCCCAATATTTTCACCACCACACACGCAAAATGGAGTATCCCTGACTCCCAGTCTATGTAGGTGAGACGGTGTGGGAGCATGACCGCTACGAAGGCGAAATATCAGTGTGGACAGATTTTTAAAATAATGGTTGTATATGAACCATGGTGTATGGGGAATTATAGGAACTATTTTAAAGAGATGGCCTCCTTTGGTCTTACTGCTCTCTGCCCAATGTTGTTGCCATTTTGAAAGAGATTTATTTTTAATGATGTTATAGATGTCAGAAATAGGGAGAGCAATGTTTAAAAACTCCCCATCCACCCTGGCTAGATTAGCAAGTTGGTCTGCTTGTTCGTTACCATTTATCCCTGCGTGCCCCGGAATCCAAGTAAAGGAAATTTTTTTGTTGACATTTTCCAACTTAAAAATTTGATTAATGATATTTATAATAATTGGGGATGGATTTCTATTTTTATGGAGCCCCTTCATAGCTTCCATTACACTCAGAGAATCCGTACACACTAGAAATTCACCTCCCGGAAAGGTTTGAATATACTTTAGAGCCTCAAAAATAGACAAAGCTTCAGCTGTAAAGATAGATGTTTCTTTGGGGAATTTTAATTTTTTTGATATCATACCATTACTACCCTCAATAAAATTCAGGTTAAAAAGGTCGATTTTTAATCGCAGCCAAAATAAAATAAAATTAAAATAAAACTTAATTTGTATTTTTAACAACGTTTACATCAGGTATGGCCATCATTAAGACGTATCCCTGGCCAGAAAGTTTGGAATGTATTTGCAATTAAAAATAATATTAATATACACGGAGGTGCTTTCGTCGACCCTTTTAAATCCTAATTAATTAAATTGGCAAATTCTAATATATAATAATATTTGTAATAATCTATTAGTGGAATTTAAAATAAGAAAACCAATTAATTTTATTAAAAGAAAATTGAAAAAAATGTAATTATAAATTTTTATTCTAACAACCACCTGTGAACAATTATTTAAATTAACAAAAAAAACATCAAGAACAACTTACTTGAAGATGAGACCGTGACAGATCGAAATGTCAACCCCTAACCCGTGAATTTCATCCAAATCGTTAAAGCCATTTTCGAGAAACCAATTCTATATATACCTATAAGAATTGCTCGTTTAATATAATAAGATTTATATTCTATTATTCTAAAAAAGGGTTGTCTGTTAAGTTAATTAAATTTATTCGGTGTTTTCTTAGGGATAGAACTCAAATTGTAAAAGTGGGTAATGGTCTGTCTGATAGAGTAGATGTCACGTCTGGGGTGATTCAAGGTAGTGTTCTGGGTCCTCTTCTTTTTCTTATATATGTAAATGATTTGCCTTCTATCGTGCAATCATCTATTAGGCTTTTCGCGGATGATTGTGTCGTATATAGAGTAATTGATAATGATTGTGATAGCCTTACTTTACAGAATGACCTGGATCAAATTGAAGGATGGTGTAGATCCAATTCAATGGAACTAAACCATTCCAAGTCAAATTTGGTTAAATTTAGTACGAGAAATATGGTTAGTCCTCAAAATTATTACATTGGTGGAAATATTATCAATGAATCTAAATTTTATAAATATTTAGACATACATATTCAGGCAAATTTAAAGTGGGATATGCATATTAGTTATATAGTCAATAAGGCTTATAGGAAATTGGGGATGTTTGGTAGAATTTTGAAGGGTACATCTAGAGAAGTTAAGTCAAAAGTTTATTTAACTTATGTAAGACCTAATTTAGAGTATTGTTCTGTGGTTTGGGACAAACATCTACAACGATTAGAGAGAAAAATTGATATGGTACAAAGGAGGGCGGCTAGATTTGTTTTTGGTAAATTTGATAGGTTTAGTAGTGTCACTTCAATGATTAATGAATTAAGATGGTCTAGCTTATTGGAGAGAAGGGAATGGGCTAAATTGAAAGTGATTTTCAAAGCCTATAAGGGTTTTAGGAGTTGGGAGGAAATAACGAATAGATTTCAGGAACCAAATTATTTAGGTAGAGCTGATCATAGAAAAGATTCGTAAGCCAAGATTCTTGGAAAATATCGGTTTACATTCATTTGTAGGATCTGGCATTGATTTGTGGAACAATCTGTCTGTTACTACTTGGGATTATAGTCCTCTGCCCCCTATGATTAAATCAATTATAAATTTTGTCAAGTCCTAATGTCCTAGAGTTGTGCAAAAATTATTTAGTTTTCACAAGCAGAGATTAGGTGAGGTAGAGAGAGGTCATACCATCCTTGTTAAGGTTTTGACCAGGTTTCCTTAACAACTTATGGCAAATGCCGGGATGGCTAATGCGTCCGCTTGCTCCTGGTATCGGGTTTTTGCGTGGAATTTTTAAATTACTTTTTGTCTTTTGATGGAAATCTATGGTCATGTTATTTGTTAATGAGCATACATTTCCTTTTTTTTTTTTTTTTTTTTTAATTGTTTATTATTTGTTAAATTGTTGTAATTAATTTGTATTGATGTTTGTTAATGTATTGTAGTTAGATTGTATTGATGTTTGGAGGACCTAGCCACCGAGGACTTGTGCCTCTAAGCAGGTCGAGGAATAAAGATTTATTTATTATTTCTATTATTCTAAATATATTATGTAGATTGTGTATGATGTGTATTTTTATTATTGGAATCACTAAATTATCGAAAAGAATTTGACAATTGTATTTAAATGTTTACCTTGTCTATATGTATGTAAATGAAGGTTTGAACAATTCTTTACAATTCAGTAGTCAACAAAAATGCATAAAACGCGACACTAATATTATTAAGCACTTGCCAAACTGGCTTCTCGTCTCTGAATGAAATAAATGGATTTTAATACAAAAAACAAAAGCAAATGGAAAAGAATCCCGTTATTTGATTAGATATCAGAAAAGAAAAAATAATAATTCCAGATATTAAATAAATACATATGATAGGTATTCAAGAAATGCCCTTCAATTGATTGGAGATTATTTTGAAAAACTAGCATGTGTGTCAGTCAGGTGACTTTCACTTAACTTTTCCTCATTAATTAAAAATCAACATTTTAGAAGAATAACCCGTAAATAGATTTTTCAATTATGTTTTTTATATATTTTATGAAAATATATTAAAAATATAAAATTTTTATGTTAAATTTATATAACGTTTATGTTTTCTATATATTCTTAAAATAAAATTATTTTTATGTCGCTCTAATATAAATTTTATATAAATTTACACATAAAATTTATAAAGAGAAACAAAGAGGTTGTCCTCTGTTTGATGCAAATAAACATAGACACATATATATCTGTATAATATATTATTTATTATAGGTTAAAAATAAAATGAGAGAGTCTTCTGTTTTTTTAAATAAAATAATTTTTAATTATTTCTAGAGACTATAGTTTCGAAGGCATTGCCTTCATCATCAGTCTATCACAAATATTTCAGTATTTAGTTACAAATTAAGATTTATACATTGAAAATTTTGAAAAATATATAATGTCTTTTTCTTCATGTTTCCTCTTGGGAGATTAGAATGTAAAAAAAAATAAAATAAAAACAATTCTGTTACCATCGACAGTGAAATCTTTTATTCAACTAATATTATTTATTAGTTTGAGACTATAGTTTCGAAGACTTGGTCTTCTTCATCAGTCTTTTTTAATTATAAATATTATTTTTTCATGGAGTCAATACTGTATTGAAAATTTCCGATCTTTACTTATTTATTATTTTTATTTATTATTTTTTTTTTTTAATTTTAACTTGCTCCCAGCTAAATAAAGATCAGAAATTTTCAATATCCATACAGTATGGTAAAGTAAAAATTAAAACTTTTTTTGGGTTGAGTAGAAAAATTTGAAAAAATTCTGAAAAATATTTTCGATATGGTAGAAAAGATAAAAAAATTTTCAGACAAATCAAAAGGAGTCGGGGTCAAAAGTGGTCGATTTGGCATGGAATTTATCGAACGCAGAATTTACCACTGCTCGAAGCCCCTAAAAACTTAGTGAATTGGATATTGGATTGTATCTAAGTTTCTGAGATTTGGCTCGTGATCCCGGCTTCTTTCCTTCTACTCTGTTCTTTTCACGATGGAGGGGCCATCCTATACAGGCCTTTAGGGATGCACCTTCTGGTGTATCTCCTTCTCACATCAATATCATTAAAAAAAAAATGGAATGCCCCATATATATATATAAATTTACTACAATGCCCATCTGTCTGATTCTTTGGGGAATCGAAACAGATGAATTTTGTTCAGATATTCAATAATAAATTTTATTTAGAATATTTATATGTTAACATTAAATGAAAGCGAAAGTTAAAAACTTTTATCCGGTCACTGCCCTATTTTGGTGCACTTGGGACCAGACTCGTTTTGATAGTTTCGATTCCCCAAAGAATCAGACAGATGGGAATTGTAGTAAATTTATAAGAACCATTCTATTAGGAAAATAGAAGAAAAGCAAGAGTTGAATATATATATAAAATTTGATTATAGGATCTAGTCAGGGGATCCATCGCCTAAATGGAGAAGGCATCTGCGGGCTTAACGCGGAAGATTTCGGATCATACCCGGCTGGGTCCTGTATCTTTTTTCAGCTCCTGGTTCACTATCAAAACGAGTCTGGTCGCAATTGCACCAAAATAGGGCAGTGACCGGATAAAAGTTTTTAACTTTCGCTTTCATTTAATATTAACATATATATATATATATATATATATAAATATAAAATACCCCATTTTATATTTAAGCGCCACTAACTAGGGACAGCTAATAAGTTAAGTTGCCAACACTGTTCTAAGCTTAACTGTCACCGATTTCACATTTAAGGGAATCAAAACATTAATATAATTAACAATAATAATTAAATAATATTAATTGAAGAAATATTGTTAAAGTGTAATTTATACATTTATTTGTTGTGATATGCCTTGTCGACATGTTTTGATAGTCAACGAGGAAGCAGTAGGCTTGCGCAATGCTGAATTCGCAGAGCTTGACCTGAATATAAATATATTTAAACCATGAATCTCGGATAATCGAGGTGGTTGGCATATCGATCGTAAGGCTGACACTCGCTTTGCCGCCCTCCCATTGTAACTATTCAATAAACTCAATGTTATAATTATATATTACTTTTATTATTTACCCAGTAACCCTTCACTATAAACCAATCCCAAATATATTATAACATTTTGGCGCCCGAACAGGGACACATCATTCTATCTTCAGTGCAAAAAGAAAACGACTCGGCAATGCCAAATATTTTAGCACTTTAGATTTAAAATCGGGTTACCACCAAATTCAACTAAAAGAAGAGGATAAGGCTAAAACTGCCTTTTCTACAGATAAAGGACATTTCGAATATAATTCCACGCCATTCGGACTCAAAAATATGCCCATGACTTTTCAACGTTGGATGAATAACGCCCTAACCGGTTTGAATGGAGTCTCGGCCATGGTTTACATGGATGATATCGTTTGTTATAGCAAAAATTTGGACAGCCACATAAAACACTTGAAAGACATATTCCTTAGAATGAGAAAATTTAATTTAAAACTAAGCCCACAAAAATGTGAATTCCTAAGACGTGAAGTGATCTACTTGGGTCATAAAATATCCCAGAAAGGCGTAACTGCCGACCCGAACAAAGTAAGTGTTTTAAAAAATTTTCCCATACCTAAGGACCAAAAAGACGTAAAGGGTTTATGGGTTTAGCGGCCTATTACCGCAGGTTCATAGAAAGTTTTTCCAGGATAGCACAGCCAATTAATAAGCTATTAAGAAAATTTTTAAGAAAAAAATAAAAACCGACTTCAAAAATTAAGTGCAACAAATATAAAAATACACTAAAAGGTATAAAATAATTATTATCTTATTTAGTTACAACTAAACGACGAAATATTAACACGAAATTACTTTTTAAAGTCGGTGCCAAACAAACTATACCTATAAGCGAGCGTACCCGCCAAACGTACTAAGTAAGATCCGTCGAGTGCGATTCATAAAAGGTATATGTTTGGCACCAACTTCAAAAAGTAATTTCGTGTTAATATTTCGTCGTTTAGTTGTAACTAAATAAGATAATAATTATTTTATACCTTTTAGTGTATTTTTATATTTGTTGCACTTAATTTTTTGAAGTCGGTTTTTATTTTTTTCTTTAAAAATTTTTATTTTTCTCTTTTTAGTGATGTTATTAATAGTGATTATATCATCAGAACTTGACCAAATTAATATGACACCATCCCTAAGACACCCCTTTCGGATAAAAAAAGAACCATCGAAATCGGTTCATAAACAAAGAGGTTAGGTCTAAACAAACCTAAACAAACCTAATAAAAAAGGTCTAATACCTATGAAAAAATCGAAAAAAAATGGGACCAATCGGAAGCTAGACTGGACCCAATGCAAAAAAATTTTCAAAATCGGTTGACAATTGGCGGAGATATGAGGTAACATAGGCACAAAAAAAAAAAAAAAAAAAATTCAATCGAATAGAGAACCTCCTCCTTTTTTGAAGTCGGTTAAAAAGAAGTGCCATTTGTATGGGGACAAGAACAACAAAATGCGTTTGAAATACTGAAAGAAAAATTAACAACCGCCACTGTATTGGCATATCACAACATATTTTATATTTTATCATCCATCCCGAAGAAACTACATTTAATCAATTCTATATGTTTTAGGTAAGAATTGATTATAACCTGTATATAATAACTTAATTATTCAATTGTATATTTAATATAAATAAAATCTATATGTTTTAGCAATCAATTAAGGTAGTCCTTTTAATCACTGACTTACATATATAATATAGACAAGAATTTTTCGTTTAATATAATAAGAAATATAAGATAAGATTTGGTTCTTAGTTAGAAATTAGTCTAAAACTAGTTTGAATTTAGTGGGTTTTAAAATTGCTTACGTCATCCAAAAGGATCACCATTACCGCCCTTTAGACGCGTCTCTTGAAGTTTTTACTTCAAAAGTTTATTATTTAAGTATAAAATGAAATTTAAAAAAATCTAATTAGCATCTTCATTAATATAGAATGAAGATATTTCTTTCTTCTTTCTTCTTTTTGAAATATAATTAACAAAAAGACACCCACCGCTTGGAAAAGACACCCCGGCCGTTAATTATGACTTTTGTGACTAGATATTATTGAATTAAGAAGCAAGATTGGATTTTTTTTTTCTTTACTCATTTAAGATTTATTTATTCCGTTTTAAAAAGAGTTAAATCAACTTAGGAGTGTTTAAACGAAACCCTCACCCACTTCCACACCCCCGCATTCCCTCTAAGTTTAACTTTTAAACCGACTTCAAAAAAGGAGGAGGTTCTCAATTCAACTGAAATTTTTTTTTGTGTCTATCTTAACTGATATCTCTGCCAATTGTGAACCGATTTTGATGATTTTTTTGCATTGGGTTCAGTATAGTTTCCGATTGGTCCTGTTTTTTTTAATTGGTATTGGACCTTTTTTGCTATGTTTGTTTAGGCATAACTTCTTTGTTTATGAACCGATTTCGATGATTCTTTTTATATTGGAAAGAGGGTACCTTAGGGTGGTCCCATATTAATTTGGTCAAGTTCTGATAATATGATCAATGACGAATTAACGTAAATCTCCAATTCTTATGAGCAAATAATCGAAATTATAATAAATAAAATCTTTTATAAAAAAATCAATCTTAAAACGTTCATTTAAAACCCGCAAACGTTTCTAGAGAATTTCTATATTTATGAATTTAATTTTATTATCATTTTCTGATTCATTCGCCCGACCCTTTCTCTTACGAGATGCATGCAAGGTATTATCTTAAGTCACTATTAATAACATCACTAAAAAGAGAAAAATAAAAATAATTTTTATAAAAAAAATAAAACCGACTTCAAAAATTAAATGCAACAAATAAAATAATAAGAACTCAAAAATAAAATAAAATGCACTAAAAGGTATAAAATAATTATCTAATTTAGTTACAACTAAACGACGAAATATTAACATGAAATCACTTTTTGAAGTCGGTGCTAAACAAACTATATAAGCGAGCGTACCCGCCAATCGTACTAAGTAAAATCCGTCGAGTTTGATTCATAAAATGTATATGTTTAGCACCGACTTCAAAAAGTGATTTCATGTTAATATTTCATGTTGCGCCAGGTTGAAACTAAATAAGATAAGATTATTATTTTACACCTTTTAGTGTATTTTTAACCGACTTCTAAAGAGGAGGAGGTTCTCTATTCGATTGAATTTTTTTTTTTTTTTTTTTTTTTTGTGCCTTTATGCTGTACCTCATATCTCCGCCAATTGTCAACCGATTTTGAAAATTTTTTTTTGCATTGGGTCCAGTCTAGCTTCCGATTGGTCCCATTTTTTTTCGATTTTTTTTCATAGGTATTAGACCTTTTTTATTAGGTTTGTTTAGGTTTGTTTAGACCTAACTCTTTGTTTATGAACCGATTTCCGATGGTTCTTTTTTTATCCGAAAGGGGGTGTCTTAGGGATGGTGTCATATTAATTTGGTCAAGTTCTGATGATATGATCACTATTAATAACATCACTAAAAGAGAAAAATAAAAATAATTTTTAAGAAAAAATAAAAACCGACTTCAAAAATTAAATGCAACAAATAAAATACACTAAAGGTATAAAATAATTATTATCTTATTTAGTTGCAACTAAACGACGAAATATTAACACGAAATTACTTTTGAAGTCGGTGCCAAACATATACCTTTATGAATCGCACTCGACCGATCTTACTTAGTACGTTTGGCGGTGTACGCTCGCTTATAGGTATAGTTTGTTTGGCACCGACTTCCAAAACTGATTTCATGTTAATATTTCGTCGTTTAGTTGTAACTAAATTAGATAAGATTATTATTTTATATCTTTTAGTGTATTTTATATTTGTTGCATTTAATTTTTTTGAAGTCGGTTTTATTTTTAAGTAAATTTGCTTACAATTTATGTGCGAAGAAGAAAATAAGACTTTTGTGATTTCCATAACATTCTTACTATGTATATAAAATATACAATTTAATATATTATCTTGACAAGTTTGAAATATTTCATATTCATATGGGAATTATTTTATATTATCTACAAACGCATAGGGAGAAGACATTTTGACATTTCCATTGGATATATACAAGTTATTTGACCTGATTTATTTTAATATGTAAATAGGAGAGTT